>JARGXW010000178.1:0-235035 GCA_029204085.1 Mycena sp. CBHHK59/15 | reverse complement strand
GCTCATTTCAAGACTGGAAGTTTATAAAAAGGGCTGAAGATTTGCCATTGAGCCTAGAAACACATACATAAGAAACTTGCCCAAAAAATCGCGTCTCAGAAGACATTTTTGGCATCCTCTGCATACCTTTCGGCTTCTTCCAGTCACCATTCCCATATCGGGTGTCACAACATTTCTGCCATCACCCATCATATTTTCGTTAGAAAATGTCGTTTGGGCTGCAAATACGCTCTAATCAGGCCTGATCATTTTCCAGACAGAATGGTTTCTGGTCTAATACAGCTTTGCTTTAGACGCTCAGTCTCAGTCTGCCGCAAGATCGACGAGCAAGATCGACGAGCAAAATCGTTCCAAAGTCAAATCCTGCTGGGTTTCCGAACTCTCACTGGCAGTAAACTGGGAGACGTATACATACTGGGAAGTGCCGATGTTTATCTACGTGAACTGGAAGTGGCATCCAAGGGCACACTAGGGGCTCGGGAGGACGACCCGAACTCCACTTTTCGAACGGGAATTCGACGCTCGGCGAGAGCCGCATCTTCTTTGAAGGGTATCTTTGAACCCTTCTTGCCATATTGTCCCTGATCTCCGACTCGAGCAATAAACTGATTTCTGGTCCCTCAGGTAACCGGCGGCGCTCGTCGAGCTTATCTTGTCCCGAACCAGGACCCCGGTGTGAACGAGAATCTCCCATTTCGGGCAAGACTTGCATTCTTGTCTTGCGTATTTGAGGGCTGTGGATAGATGGCTGACGCTTAAACGGTGATCGCGCGACCTGCTATTCTTGGAAATCTCTGCTGGAGTTGGTGGCAAACTCCTTGAACGACTTTCTGGCGAATGATCTCTCATGGTAGCCTCTCATGCCAACAGCGATGTTGTATTGGCTGCTGCAGAGGCTAATCATCTGCTTCTACTGGTAGCGATACGCTGCTCGGAGAAACTGCGTCCAGGATAGTCCTAATCAGGGGCTCTTTTCTTGCGGCGACGTTCGCGGGAGCGGCAATAATGATGGTGATGTGCAGGCGCGGTGCGGTGGGCCGGATGGCCGGGTCCAATGGCATCAGATTCGGGGATTACCCGGGCAGAGATGAGGACCTGTTTCGGGAGATATTTATTTCCTTTTGGGGACACCCACTTCTCACTGTGGAATCAGCAAGCACGGCCAAACACGATCGCCTTGTTCTTCCCCCTCCATGTCCTTGTACTGATATCACATTCCCCTTTTTCTCCATCCCGCCCTAGCCCTCGCCGTAAGGATACCGCCTGAAGTGAGTTTTTTTTTCCTTCTGCTGCGCCGAGCCGTGTCTAAACGTCCCCAGATCTCGCGACCCTTATCGGCTCCTCCTTTCCGCCCACCACACGCATTCCCCTGCACAAATAACGACCTGAGTACGCTCGAGAACTCCTCGCGACTCGGACTCCAGTCCTACGCAGAGAAATCGCGTCGACTTTGAGTCCTAGATATATCCCTACTTCAATGGTCCTTGCAATGTCCCCCCCTTCGCCTGCCGCATCTTCTGCCTCCGACGGATCCTCAAACTCCGTCTCCACTGGGCCTCCCCGCACCCCAGTCTTCTCGGACCTTCCTCTTGCCACTCCCATCCAATCCACCCCCAAGGGCAGCGACGCCCAAACCCAGCAGCGCCAACACCATATCCTCCACCGGCTTCTCATCTACCGGCGTGAAGCGCACAACCAAACCGAACAGGCGCGCCAACACGGCCGAACGCCGTGCCACCCACAACGCCGTCGAGCGCCAGCGGAGGGAGACCCTGAATGGCCGGTTCCTCGTGCGTTATCTTATCTCCTCTTTGCGTCACTGATCCACTTGTTGGTGGCAGGACCTCGCCGCGCTCCTCCCCAACCTCTCGCAGATCCGGCGTCCTTCTAAATCCTCGATTGTCCAACTCGAGTATAGCTCATATCAACGCGTCGCGTCGTCACCGCGTGCTTGCAGCTCAGCAACTGCGACTTCTCAAGAACGAATGCGATGCACTCCGTCACGAGGTGAACGAGTGGCGCATGCGCGCGAGCGTCCCCGGCGTCGAGGAGCCGCGCCGCCCTGATGGTTTTGGCGTCATTCTCAACGGCGAGCTCGAGTTTGAGGCTGGTGACATGATGGAGGGTGATGAAGGCGATGAGGAGGACGACTACGCCGGCGGGGGCGTGTACAGTGGGAGGCAATATGTTGGTGGTCGGAGCTACCCTGATGAGGCAGAGGAGTACATCCACCTCCAGCCGCAGCAGCAGCACGTCGAGCTGATAGGGCAGCAGCCGTTCGTCGCGCATGAGCCGGCGCCGCCCATGACGATCGCGCTCGGCGCGCCGCAGCAGCGCCAGTCACATTCCCCGCCCCACTACACGTCGCCCATGATCGCGAGCCCGACTGCGGGCGTGTTCGACGCGACCGATGGTGTACGATCAGCATGCGCGCCAGCTGCATCAGCACCAACTCATGTTGCAGCAGCACCAACAGCATCAGGAGGAGGGTGAGAAATGGGCGTTTCAGCAGCAGCAGATGCGCGTGCGGCAGGGGAGCTGGTGAATACCTCACCCTCACCCATTATAGATGCCGGGCTCTCCTCCCCTCCCCCGTCTTGTATGATCTCCTCTGATGACACCATCCTTATTCTTGCTCTCGTGCTCCTTACAGTTTCCTCCTGCTGCTTCCCCCTTCCGGGCTTGGCGGTACATGTCGTTCGTTGTTATACCCTCCTTGTTGGTTGTTTATGATGTGTGTAAAATGGTAAAAAAAAATGGAAATCCATCTGTATATATGATGGGCGGGATGTGAGAGTACAACATGCTGCCTAGTCACAAGTGGCATTATCAGCCAGCTAGAATTTGATAGTGAAATGAGTGATCATCAAAACCAAAGATTCGCAAGAAACAAGATGGGTTGACGAAACTTCGATATCATGGTACTTATCAGTGTTGTTCACCAGCGTCTCTCGACTGCCCGAAATATAGAACTTCAACGATCCCTATTGGCGCCCGAGCTTGAGTACTTTCAACTCTCTGAAGGAGAAAATTTCAGCATTGGCGTAGGCGTCGAGTCTCAATAACGCACTCTGATCGCGATAATCCGTTCTGCATCTAGACTCGCCGAATCATAGGCGTACTTCTCCTCGCTGTTCAGCAGTAGACACACCAGCCGCGAGGCCACCGGCTCCGCCCACACACCGTGCTCCGCAAACTGGTCCTCGCCCGTCTCCCAGACCTTCTGGGGGTCCGTGTTCTGCAGGAAGTGGGTCCGGTTGAAGTCCGCGAGGAACAGCGGCGCGGGCTGCGCCGTCACCGTGAGCAGGCACCGCTGGCCCGAGGTCGTCGTGATCCAGTTCGTGTTGATCCCCGTGCCCGACAACCAGCGGCAGATGTCCGGGCCCCACTCGCTGTAGCTGCGGGGGGAGGCGCCGCCCGCCGTGAGCAGCGCGAGGAGCGCGCGGCGGTGCGTGAAGAGCAGGTACACGGCCGGCGGGCGGCCCACGTGCACACGGAGCATCAGGTGGAACACGATGATCGCGTCCTCTGCGCTGGGGTGGAACGGCGCACGCGCGCGCTTGGGCCGGTGGGGGAGCGCCGGGTTGGGCTCGCTGCGGGCGGTGATGTAGAGGAAGTGCGCGGTGGGGTTGAGCCGCGGCAGGCGGAGGCACAGGGCGGGCGCCGTCTGCTCGGAGGCAATCGGCCACAACTCGAGCATCGCGGTGTTCGCGTTGGGCAGCAGCAGCATGTCCGTCGATAGGAAGACCGCAGCAAAGTAAGTGCTGTTCTTCGCTTCTATGTGCTGCTCCACCGTCAGTGCACATATTCGTTTCGGGGGATAAGGCGCACCATCTTGATCTTCCCTGTCCGCCACTCGTAGACATAGACATGGTCTGGGGGTGCGCTGGCGAGTTGTAATGGGAACGCCGTCACAAACACCAGGTGGTCGCCCACGAGCTCCAGGATGACGTTTGGCATGCCCCAATGCGACTTGTAAACTTCTATCGGCCCTTGAGCTTCTGGATGCGGTTGATGGGTCGACATCACTAAAAACTCCAAAGCCACAGTCCCTTCAACAATTGAAGCTAGACCGCCATCTGCTGGATTGCTGTTGAGATGGAAGGAAGAAAGAACACAATCAGCTGCTGTTTCAGTGACAAAAATGAGCATCGCACAAAGTAGCCACCACAATAAGGTCGTGCTCGTCAATCGCCAGGCCAAAATCTATGATCCTCTTTGGCGCCTTTACGGCAAGGCGCTTCCATGGCACTGGGGGCTCCCAAGCCCGCGGTGGCTCCGTCGGAAGCTCGACATACCGCAGAGCGCAGCGGCTGTGCTCGCCGAGGAAAAAGAGGCCTCCGGATAGCTCGTATAACCCCGCCGCCAAAAACGGTACGTGGATCGTCTGCGTCCAACTTGGCTTCATCTGCGAGAATGCAGACTCGCTGGCACGCAGCATCAGCAGACGGTCGGAGATGGAGAGGCAGTCAGAATTGTCGGTCACTTGCGCGATGGCGCTTGCGATCTGGTACTGGAGCAAGACAGATTTGCGGATTGTCTCATGGAAAAAGTGAGATAATTGTTGGGAAGCACATAGGGATTCCAGAGACAAGAAGCTGAGGACATGGATGAAGATTTCTGAGGGAAGGTCGAGCAGGCGGAAAGGCTCCGAGTCGGCCATGTTTAGGGTCCAGAGTCTGCAGTGACTAATTTATGGACAGTCACATAAGTTCCAATGAAGGGCCCAGCATGGACCGATGGATTTTCAGGATGTCCGAGCCAGACTCAAAGACAAAAGGGCCTGGTGGTGAGAACTCAGCGGATCGTCTCGCCGAGGTAACTTGCTTCGATAATTGTAAGACGCTTGGTAGGCGTTAGACATGCGGTCCGAGCAACCACGTGAAGAATTATTTAACTTTCCGATGAATTTCCTCCTATTTCCTCCATCCCTTCCAGGATTGTTCCAGGATACCTTGCCCTAGACCGGTGGCCCGCTTTCCAATGAGCGCTTGGACCGCATCTACACCGGCCTCCCCCACGTCGAGCACAAGCTGGAGTACTCAGCAACACGGCGGGGTGCGAGATCTGCTTCACCGTGAACACGTTCGGGATGCAGATTAGGCCCCCCGAACGCACTTCCGCCGTACGGGTTCGCGGGCACCGACCGCCACGCGCCGGACGACAATCCGAAGATGTAGAGCCTCATGAAGATGAACTGTGCGCCGCCTGTCCGTTTCGCGCTGTCATAATTAATGCTCACACCACCGCGGAAGGCCACACACACATCGACATCCTCAAGATCGACATCGGGCGCTGGGAGTTCGAGACGCTCGCCGCGATCATCAAGCCGTACCTCGCGCCCGGCAAGCCGCTCCCCTTCAGCCAGCTCCAGCTCGAGGTGCACATCTGGAATACGACGTTCGCAAGGTGCCTCACGTGGTGGGAGATGCTCGAGGCCGCTGGCCTACGGCCCTTCTGGACTGAGGTACGTCTACCACCCAATCCCTGCACCGTTGGCTAACCTGACCGCCCCGCGCAGCCGAACTTGGTGTCTTAGATGCTCTCTAGCTAGGACAATCAAATTGATCAACTATTGCGCCCTGGCACTGCATCTTGCGGAGAGTCGGAAGGTATAGTGTACTCCGTTGTGGTGTGACCGAGATAAGGAAGGATAGGACGCGATAGATTGGCAGTTGCTCATCGAAGCTCGGATCATCTTGACACTGAAGTGATTTTTCAGAGTAATCATGCTGAAGACGATTTCATTCCCAGCATCAGAAGATCGTCGTGGATAAATTGAATATATATGGATTTCTGAAGTCTTGAGGTCAATCGCAAGTACTTAACGTGGACACATTTCGGCGAGATTTGGCAGTTTTTGTCCAGACTGGACCTAGGGATGAAAAGCTCTACTGATGACAATCTATAATAATTGTTACAAGTTAATGATAGGATGGATGTATGGACACATAGTAATGTTTGCGTAGAAGTACAATGGTGTTGATAATGATAATGAAAGTGGTCGTCGTTGTCGGTTCTCATATCTCGTTCAATCGCCAGTCTAGTCTGGGCCGCTTGTCCTCGAGGTCCGCCGCACCGTTCCTCCTCTAATCCGCCTTCTCGAAATGACATCCCGCTCGCACAATCTACTCCGCCTTGCCCAGGGTAGAGTGAACCAACCCAAGCTGGTTTTTTTCCAACGAGTAGTAATCGCCCGCTCCGCAGCCGGAGGCCCTCCCGGTCCGGCATAGCAGTTGACCTCCCGCTCAACGTCCTCCGCTGCTGGCTCCACGGGCAGCGACCGGCTGCGGCGGGGAAGGGGCGCGCAGACGCGGCGCGAATGCAGGACCTGGGCCGGGAGCAGGCCCCACAATGACGGAGTGCAGGAGCGCGATGCGGGCCGCGGCCCAGTCAGCGACGAGCCGCCGCTCGTCCTCCGTCGTTGGCACGTCTGCCCCTCCATCCTGCGCGGGCTGCCGGTGGGGCTACATCTGGCACGGGAGGGTTGATGGGAGGCGCCGGAGGGCGGGGAAGATTCACGACAGGAAGATTTGCCGCGATGGTCGACCTGCCGGGGGTAACCTCCGCCATCTCAGCTTCTTCCACTGTAGTTGTGAGCTCCGCCGGCGTCGGGTGCGCGAGCAGAGCCGAAAGGTGCGTGTCCGCGTCCACAGGCATTGTCACGATGGCAGGGGTGCTGCCACACGCTGGTAACCTAACAACCGCTCTATCGATTCCAGCGACTTCGCCACCCTCTGACCCTTCCCCCAGCACTAGAGCCCGTGCGGCGTCCGACATATGCTCGAAGATGAGCAGAGACCTACGTGGCCCTGGTGTCGCGCGGGCTGCTGGGAAGCGGAAAGGCAGGAGGGACCGCAGAAGGGACCGCATCGGGGGGAGCCGAAATGGAGGCATGTCGAAGGCGGCCGGTGAGGAGCTTGGTAGCCCGCCTTGGCGCGGGAAGTCGGGTGGGACTAGGAACAGGAATCGCACACTTGCGGTGAAGCCTGTTGTAGGGGGTTGGTGGCTAGAGGATCACAAGCGCTCCTGTAGGTATATTGGCAGTGGAGCTTCCCGCCAATACTGGTCTGACGTCGTTCTGCGCTTCCGTTCTGGCGACAGAGGGTGCTGCAGTCGGACGTGAGCCTAAAGGGAAGGGTAGGAAATCGGCTAGAACGAAGCCTTTGCCGCCGTGCTCTTGAATCCCGCTGCCGGAAGGAATGAGTGGCCGAGGGAGAGGAGGAAAAGTGGGGGCCGCTTGGGAACTGCCGGTAAGCCACCCTCTGATTCCTGAGGCTGTTCTCCCTTGTTTTGCGCGGGTCCAAGGGCGGGGACATCGGCACCGGGAGTGTCGACATCGCCGTTGGGAACATCCCCAGGTGGCGCACCGGCTGCAGGAGCGTGGAGCAGGGGCGTCGGCAGTAGGAGCGGGGGCGTTGGTGTCGGGAGCATTGGCCAAGAGTGTCCGCAGCAGGGACATCGGCAGCAGCGGCGGGAGGGGCGGCGGCAGGAGGGCGGGAGCGGGAGGGGCAGGGGCGGCGGCATCAGGGGCGGGAGGCACCTCGAGTACCAGGCCTGGAAGTACAAGCGGAGCTATGGGGTCAGCGCTAGTCAGCTCTTGACGGCCAAAGGAGTACGACTAATGTCTCCGTCGATATGGCCTTGGTCTGGCCTGTTCCATGAGAAGCACTTTGCGAGATCCCTGAATTTCATGTTGAGGTATGGCAATCTTAGAAGTTGAGGCAGGAGGCGCACGCCCACGTGACCGCTAGTGCATGTCATGTTTGGATGCTAGGCGGTTGACATGTCAAGTTCATACTTGATCCCGTACCACAACATGCTTTAAATGCCGTCCTCCGTCTCTGGTCTCTCGGTTCTCCTGCAAGGGCCTTTCAGGTCTCTTCAGTGGATTCTGTGTTGGCGCTCAAGTCACCATCTCCATTGTTCTTTCTGGCGTCGACTTTAGTCTCCGTTGTCTCTAAGGATGGCTTCAAGTTCAACACTGCGACCCAAACTACTGCAATCACCTTTCTGCCTTCAGGATGTGTTTTTTCCAACAAAATACTCCCTCACCCCTACGTAGCCGCCACGGGCTACGCTGCCGTCAGCCTCATCAGTCTCTTTTGCATCCTTCGCGCTAAGGGTTTGAACACCAGTGACCAACAGGACCAAGGGCCCGCCTCATCCAGAACCTGTTGGATATAGCAGCTCGGGCTCAAGCGCCAACCCTATGCCGGTCTCGCCAAGTTTGACTTCTTCGGGCGGTCAGCCTCCTTCGCCTCCATCCCCTGGTCCTGAGACTTGTCCCAAGTCACCCCGGAAGATGTTTCCATGGATTCTGTTCCTTATTGCCATTTTAATTGTCCTCTTTACCATTTTGTGCCTCGACCTCAATCTCAGTGCTTCGTACATCAATCCCTCTTGTCCTCCTCGGGTACAAGTTTGTAGAGTACATCACCCGTCATGGAACAAGCATTCTCGCATACAGCGCCAGGGTCGTCGAAGACATTCGTTGGGCCCAAATTTTACATGCCACGGTCTTCCTTTCTCTCTGCGCTTCTCTGCGCTCCCTGATTGCCTTTGGTTTGCATGCCATCAAGCGCACGACACGCTATCTCAGACGTGTATGGGCCCCGGCCTCCATTGCGAGAGGAACCTATGCCTCTTCGGTGCTTTGTCAATTTTTCTTTTGCCTGCCTACTCTCTCTCGCCATGTAATCAAAACATGGCGCCTCAACAAGAGCGACGACATAGTGTTGATCACATACAGAGGAGAATTACCCGAATTGATCGATCCTTTTGCTCGTCCGATCTGGGATACATTTTCGCCACTTGAGAAGCTGGTAAGTTGACTCGATCTGTACCTTGACTACAATTCCTCACATCTCGCTTCAGGTCATCATCGGACCTCCGTCAGTCCTTTTCCTTGCCCTCTCCCTTTACTTTTCGCTTGTCGGACTCTGTCACCTTGTTAACTGTGTATTCACCTCAAACGCGCAGCACCATCACAGGCGTACCGCTCTTCTCTTATTGGCATTCATCGTCAGTGCCGACATCTGGCAATTCTATTTCCCCGCCGCCACCTGGTTGGTATGTCAAGTTATTGTTTGGGACTCTCTGACCTCGGGAGCAAATTTGTATGACCATTGCTTCGAGGATCAGTTTATCTTGCTCATGCAGACCACTTCCCAGATCGTTGTCTGTCCGGTGCTCACCTACTGCCTCCACTTTCACTTCATATGTTATTCCGGCTTCTCCGTCGATTCTGCCTCAACCAATGCTCCCAGGTTCCTATTCTTCTGGGACTGGTAGTGCGCATCAAAGCCAAAGACCGCACTCGACGGCGAGAAGGATAGAATCCGATAGATGGTGTGTCTCATCTCGCATTCTCCCTTGATGCCAGCTAACTGAATACTTGCCAGATAACACCTCACATTCGTCTTCTCTTCCTGCACCAAGTCGGTTGAGAATCAGCTAGCGGCTCGATGGACGATCACGAGTTGACGGCCAGAAGAAGCGGTCCAAGCAATGTCCACGGCATGTATCACGACGGATAAAGGGCCAGGGGGGAACGCGCGCGTGGGCATGGGGACCGTTTGGGACGCCTTACCTTCCTCGCCACCGAACAGCTCTCTCACCTCCACGACGTTCTTTTCCTGAAATGGCGTCCTGTGAACGACATGTACGTTTTTTCCTAAACTGCTATCATTCCAATATTCTAACCATGTGTCGCTCTACAGTGCTGGCCCCGCTTGCGTTATCGCCTCACCAGTCCTACTCCGTTATCTGACCTCCCAGTCCGTTTGGATGTACACTTTGTACTGTTCGCAAGCACCCCATATACCCTTGCTTCCTTACTTCGTGTATTTTACCTATAAATGCTGCTGTAAATTTTTGTGTCCAGACTCCTGCTCCGACTGGCCGCTAATTTCAAGTACGTTTGTAGTACGACGACGCAGGTCGCATTTTTTTGGCGGCAAATGTGGACGGGCCTTCAGTAAAGAATACCCTTACCGGATCCACCGAATCAAGCAATGTCTCCCGATGATTTCTTGCTTTGAATTACTTCCGAGTCCCCTCTTATTAACATGTGCTGTCCTGATAGACACAAAAAGGAGGAATTGGATGCGAGCGCTGTTCCGAATTGAAATGGGCCCGTTGCCCATAGTAACTGGTGAAGTACAGTGGACAACCAGGAGATCCGTCTGTAATACCAGGATGACTCGTTACCTAAGATGTCACTGTCGAGAACACACCGAGCAATGAAATCCGTTACACATTCTCTCCGACTTCCACAATCTGTATCTTCTGCACCTCCTTCCCGCCCTCTCTCAGACGCTCCCACTCGAACTTCTCCGTCTCCACCTCATCCTCCCGTATCTGCGCCTCGCTTTCAAGCTCTGACGCCACTTCCCTCATGCCCCTGCCACGGACGACAACAGTAGCAGCGTAAAATACAACTTTGTGCGCGACGTGCGCTCGAGCGTGGAACAGCGCGTGCAGGTCCCCGAAAGTACGCAGGGCAGGCGCGTGCGGACCCGCTGCAGCATCGTCCTCGGGCACGACGAGCGCCGGCCGCAGAAGTGCTGCAGCGTCTCGCAGAAGAAGCGGGAAGAGCCGTGGGGTGGCTGAACCCTAAAGGTATTGATCTGTGAGCAGGAGAACTATGGAAGATAAGAGAACGAACAGTGGGGAGACGCGAGTGAATGTCCGTGATGGCACTGTCGAGGCTGAGATACAGGATTTTTGAGGTGCGTGTTGTGAGGAACGGCGTTAGTTGAGAGAAGATGGTCCGCGCGGCATCGGCGTCGTCATTGGAGGCCACAGAGAGGGGAGATGAAGACAAATGGCGGGTGGTATATGCATATGCGATGCTGAAACAAAGACTTCAGGAATGTGTGAAGAAAAGGAGTGAGGACTCACCATAGAGCGCAGATATTGTACATTAGAGACTGACCGCTGCGATTCGAGGAAAGCAAAGACAATGGAACTTGTATTGGGGAAGGCGGAACACCCAATCGTTTTTTGGACGGGAAAGCGGTGGGATCGAGGTCTGCGGATGACGCGTCCCACCACGGCTGTTGTTTGTGAGTCTCCAAATCTTCACTTGCGAGAAGCTGCAACGCGAGATCGCTGGACGGATCGTCCATGACTTTGAGGAATTTTTCCCGCTCAGAAGGGGCCAGCAAAGTCCATAGATGCTCTGGGGACGTCGATTCTGGTGATTTGTTCTAGTCGGTGTGTAAGTAAGGCAGTCGCGAAGACGCACCAAGATCGACGCTCTGTAATCGTCGCGCCAGATCAGATTCGTCGTCCTCGTCGTCCTCCAGCGACTGCGATCCACCCTGGGCAGCACTGTGCTCTTCGAAACGTTTGAGCAACTCCAGCATACGCTGTCGTTCCTGAGCGGTCTTGGAGGGCTCCGCGCGAATATCCAACTCAACCTCTTTCTTGTAAAACGTCTCTGAGCATTGAGAATGAGTCTGTTCATCATTAAACGATCTGCAAAGGCCGTACTTTGGACGCACTTCAGAGCGGAAGCAAGTAAGGGAACAATAAGGTACGTTGCACGTCGGGCAGGTATATTTGGAAAATTGGCGGCGACATCTGGAGGGGGTTCAGTCTTTGGTTCTCAGAGCAGTATTAGTAGGATGCCTACATTCCGCAGGTAACGGTGTCCGCAGGAATGGAAGCCATTTATAAAAAATGAAAAAGCATATAGCGTGCTGGCGGGTTCGAACGTACGCGAAGGAAAAGAGATCACGCGATCGGCAAAACTAAACCTGAGCACTTTCCAAGTAGACTACACAAACTTGCAAAATTCTTCTCTGCTGAACACTTCAAGGACTAAGGACTTTTTGAATAATTTTTGAATAATTTTTTTTGGTTCCACATATGACACCAGAGCCCCATTTATTGCTGTTTTCAGAAAAGTTGGCGCTCGTGACTTTTTGTGACTTTTTGTGCGTTTTGAGTCAGATCTTCGGCGGGCCATAACTCAATGACCGCTGGATGGATTTCCAAAATTCCTATATCAAGATACTCGCCTCATCGAGGGCTATCGCGCCCCATGCATATTGTGCCGATTTTCTGCTGTGCCGCAACATCTTTTTTGGGCACCCTCAAATGCAGTCGGCGGGCTCTAGCATTGTAGATACTACACCTAACTGTATAGTTTTATGAATACGTACTCTTTGCTATGCTACTGAGTGCGCCCCAGCTTCATTGGCCAAACACGGGGTGGGGTGCCCATACAGCTGCCAAACCAACACCAAATTGGCAAAAACATTTATTCCCATCGTCTCCTGCAAGTCTGCAGACATCCTCCAGTGCTCTCTACACATAATGGGCCAGCAGAAAAACAAGGAAAAGAAGAAGAGTGCCTCTGGGCGCACTAGCGGCAAAAGAAAAACAAAAAAAGATATCCCACAGGAGCCTGCTCCTCCGAGTCCACCTCGCCCTCGCCCTAGGCCTCGTGTGCGCCTGCATGTTGCTGATCCAACAGAAAAACTAGTGGCTGCACCTGCTGAGCCAGCCAAGCAGCCAGAGTTTGATGCTGCCGTCACACTTATGGCTATGGGCAACAGTCAGCAGTCATGCCGTGGTTTTGAAGCAGAAATGGATGGAATCTTCTGCGCTGTCATTCCTGGCGTCCCGGAAGGGCTTCTGGAAGGTAATGAGAACGAGATAGGAACTGAAGATGAAAAGGGAAACAATGACAGTGATGTAGAGAAATCTGAATCCAGTTCCAGCTCTGATGAAGATGACGAGCTTCTTGCGGGTATTGGTGCGCACTCCGAAACTTCTTCTCAGATTTGTTGGCTTACAATGATACATAGTTCCAGTCAGCTCACCTGCACGTGAAGCCCAGGCCCGGAAAGCACACTTTGAGATTCCATTCGAGGTCCTTTTCGGTGACGGTGGTGCTTGCCGTGATCTTGACGGGATTACTTCAAAGACATCCTTTGATGCCTTTCTGAATGCACTTGCCCCTGCCATGTCCACTCAGAAGAGCCTCTTGACAGGCATCACATACATTCCTTCCTATAAGCCCAAGAGCCTGAAACCTATGCCAAAGCTTCTTGACAGTCCGGAGGCTTGGACAAAACTTGTCAGCAATGTGGAGAATTATATCCAAGCTTCGAAGGAGAAAGCAAAGGGCAAAGGCGCTGTCAAGCCATTCCACATCACAATTGTGGACACATCAGGCGGCGATCCCAAGACATCCGCCGGTGGTGGGAAAAAGAAGAAGGACAAGGTACTCATCACGGAGGCGATAACTGCTGAACCAAAGACACACATATTCTATCAGCAGTTGAAGGGTAAATACAAGTGTGCAGAGCATGACCGGTCCTGCTTGGTTCTGTCAAATGGTGATCATTACCACCTCGTTGCCAATGACCTTTCAAAATGGGCTCATTTGATTGTAAACAGTTAGATCCCTACATATTTCAGAGCTGACTGGTACGTTCTACAGAGTATACATCAGGCAACAATAGAAAATGTTCCTGCAGACCTCAACATCACTGATGCTGCTCCGAGACAGCATGCTGCCAGGAAAGCCCTGGCTCGGAGTGGAGCTGTTGCTTCTGACGAACCTCCTCAATGGGTTCAGGCCATGATGGGCATTGTGATGGGTGGAATGATGATGCGGAACAACATTGTCCCATATGAGACACCACAGCCTTCCACTGCCTGACGACAGCCTGTAGCAGGCTTCCTGTCAAGCAGCTCTATTCTCCCCTGGCGAGGATGGCCTCAGGCATCAGCCATCCAGTGGAACAAAGCGCACAGTTGCCACAGAGGCTCCCGACATCCGAACGTGGCTGAGCTCACTCGATGCAGATGCGACGTGTGGCCGTCACAACCACTTTTACTTTGGTTATACAAAGGTCCTCAGCCATGACCGAGTAGCAACACAAGGAGCATAACTCCCTGCGCGATATTCCTGAACCCTACGACAATGACGACACAGGTTATGAGTCGTACGAAGACGATGTTCTTCGCGGGTGTACCGCTGCCGACATCAGCCATGCCAGGGAAGCTATGACTGAGGAAGCAATCAACGATGCAGACCAAAGTCTGCTCGAACAATTGCGTGCGCACCACAAGTGTGTCTCTCCCTCTTTTTCTTCAATACAAAAACTTATTGACTTGCAGCAAACTGTTCTCGCGCAAGCATGATACCCAGACGAGATCGAATCACACCCAAATTCTGGTCCACGCATTCGCAGCGCAGATGGACCGAATGGTCAATGCGTACATGGACTGGTCCCTCGACACTGCGGAGGAGGGCCTCGCCTCACTATACGCCCATCCTGCGGATGCCATTGTGGAAGACATGCAGCGGGTTTTCGTGGTGGATTTATTTTGTGAGTGGGGCATTACATTCGTGAATCCCGCTGACTTGTTTTACAGCGGCGTACTATGCAGAGGTCCCCATTATCAAAGGGGATGCCTTTGTTGCCTCTGCGCATGTACGCCAGGGGCTCATGCCCGTCTCACCCCACTTCCCTACCGTGGTCATCACAGGGTGCGCACTCGAAGTCTTTCGACTCGTGCAGCTGCGCTGCCCCCACCTTGGCGTGCAGCCTTTCGTGCGCGCCCTCTGTGACCTACACAGTGTTACGCTGCGCCCCTACCTTGCCACCCAATTCTACGTCGCCTTCGACGTTTACCTCACGATCCGTGCCAGTGTCGACAAACACGTGCAAGCTGCCCTCCGGCGCGACACCCCCAATTGGCGGCTGAAGAACGTGTGCCTGGCCTGCCTCTATAAACTCAAGGGCGGGCAGAGTATCCCCCTGCCGTTCCTCGCCACCATTGATGGGAATAATTCCTTGAAGTGGTTCTGGCCACGGGAGCGGGAGGAGGTGCGCGCAGACAGGACGACAGTGCCGGGCGCGTCAAAAGAGCGCCTAGACGATTGCGTCGCACTGGGCGACTACTACATCCCGCGCACAGAAGTCGACAAGTGGGCGGCCGGGGGGCATAGAAGATTTGATGAAGGGGTTCGTGCCGGGCTCAGAGTTGGAGGACGAGGGTGACAGCTGCACGGAGAGGTGGCAGAACATGAAGGAGGACGTCACCGCGCACGCATATGGGATGTACGACAAAACGGGGTTTTTCCCTGCTCTCTGCAGGCACGGGTTCGTACTTGCCGTTGTCGACATGATCAAGAGTGGTGAGCTGTGCGTTTTATAATTCCAATTCCTGTCCTCTAGCGCTGACTGCTCCCCCCTAGCTCCAAGTACGGTTTTGCAATCACCGCGCACCTATTGCGCACTCTTGGTGAGCTCGGCCTCGGCTACGACATTGGATGTAAATTTGGCAAGATGGTGTGAATGCACCCTGCCCTCACGACTCTCGCCACCGATAACAACTTCAAGTCACTCGTGGGCTCCTTCCATGGCCACACCCACAACCGCCGCTGCCAGCTCTGCAACCTTTCCATGTATGTGACGGGGATGGGCTTGGAGGATCTCGAAGGATGTGAATCCTTCTTCTCCAAGTCTAACGCCTTGGCTGTGACCACACAGTACGCGACCACCTTCCATCGCCAGCAGGCGATCACTACGTACCTCAAGCATGCGGATACAGCAGATGCATACCAAGGGCTATGTAAGTACTTTTTTTTTTTCTTCTCGTTTTCACCTTACTTATAATACACATTAGCGCTCCTCCTCGCTACCAAATACCGCCGCGCATTGCAAATCAAAGCCACGTTGCCTCTACTGTGAGCCACGATGGCAAGCCTCGACGTTGAATCTCGCTCCGTCTTCAAGACGTGGCTCGAGAAGGAGAAGACGTACCTCGAATCCTTGACGAAGGAGCCCACGCATGAGACCCTGCAAATGGAGTACTACCAAAAATAGGTAAATCTTCATGACCATCAGTATGTTCCATCCCTGATACCCCAGATGCCATGCTCACGTACCAATAGACAACGGCTGGATGATGCTCAACGGCTTGGGCTGCCGTTCATTCCCTCGCAGGCAGACACGATGTATGCAGCGGCAGCATCGCAAACTCGATGCATCGAGACGCAGTGTCGCCATGCACAGGAAGTGTGCTCGAAGACGCTTGCCGCTGTGCACGACCTGGAGATCCGCTTCAACATCAAGATGCGCCGGGGCCCAGAGGATGAGGAATGGGTTACGACCGCCACGATGCTCAGTAGACGGCATTACCAGCGTGCGCTAGACGAGCTCGAAGGCCACGTCGTCTCGCGCATGTTTGAGCTTACGAAAGTGAATCTGTCAGACACAGGTAAGTTGGGTCCTCACCTTCGTGAATCGTGCTGATAGGTTGTTCAGGGTACAAGTTGTGCAAGCATATTGCGAAGGCGCTTCAAGTTTGCTTGAAGGGAGTCAAGTCGGCACTTGATCGATACAACGAAGCCACCACCACCATTGTGCCCCCCAGGAACCAGCTTTCCTGGGAGCAGATCGTCGACTACACCTTTCTGGTGGACTTTGACCTCCTGCGCGAGGGACGGGAAGACATACGCAGCGAGCTGTTGGCACAGCCGGCGGGGTGCGTTGCCATGGACCAACACTTCAAGCTACTCCGCGCCGACGAGGAGATCACCCGCCTCAATCTCGAGATCCCGCGCCTCGTCACGTACATGGTAGACGAGGAGGTGTTCCTCATCTATCATCCGCGGCGACTGGCCGAGGAGGGGAGTACGGTGCTCGCTCATCAAGTAATGCTGCACCGGATGGAGCGTGGGCGCTTCAATGCGCTGCACATGGAACGGCTGGTGAAGCTCAGCAAGGAGCCTGGCTTCACGGCGTCCATCTCCCCGGGTGTCAGTGTCAGCAAGGAGCGCTGTGTGCCTGAGCTGCCGACACCCGCTATATCCGCAGCCAGGGAGGACGTGGAGATGCACGACACATCGGCACCTATCTTCCCCCCTCCTGCCTCAGTCACCGCCTCTGCGCCTTATCGTGGATCCCCCGCCGGGTGAAGAAGCCGACACCAACGAGGAGGGAGGGGATCTGGACGTCGAGGCCATTGCGGACGCCTTTGAGCACATCGTGCGCATTGCGCACGATGCCCCACGCACGACTGCTGCTCAACTTACCTGTATCCTACGGACTTTGCTATATACCGGCTGTATCTCTTATATATTCGTGTATTTTACCCTTGTGCCAGCATAGATACCCTCTGTTGAATGAGGGCTTGTAATGATATTTTTTTCGTGAATTTAGAGTCATTTTTTAGGCCGGCGCCCTCAACAGCGGCGGCGCTGCCTAAAGGCTTTGATCGCTGTGATGGGCGCGACGGCGCGCGCGCCATCTTTGATGGCAACACTGTCAGATATTAATAGATAGCACTCATTATCTATTCGCTACCGCTAATTAACGAGTTATTTGCTAAATAACTAACAGTAATTAAGCTGTGCTCGCGATATAACACGAACAACCTCTAGTTAGAGGGGGAGTACCCACCTCTAATTAGAGGGCTGTACAGGTGAGGGCTGTGCTGTTTTTATTTACGAGTACTTATGTTTACATAATACTCGTTCCTTTCATTCCTCCGAGGGGCTAAAAGTCTCCCTATTTTCCTTGTCTCTGATTTTTTAAGATAGTCTCCTTAGTGGCTGTGTCTGACTTCTTTAGTGGCTGTCCCTATACTTTGTTCACTTTTTCCTTACCCCTTTAGTGGCTGTGTGGCCTAGGGCTGTGCTGTTTTTATTTGCTTCTGTCTCTTTTCCCTGGTGTAACCGTCCCATGCCGGGGTACAAACATTAACAAGTCTAGTATATACCTCCTTCCAAGTCCCCCAGCAAATTTTCAATATTGCCCTGGACCTGCCGAAGTAAATACACGGCCTGGTCTGCCTGGGCCTCATCGAAATCACATCAATCATTTGGGTCAGTTAAAAACGACGAGTGATGTCGAAAAGAAATGGGCGGTGCAAATACACTCTATTTCATATTTTTTGAATGCAAGAAGTGGGCTTGATTTAAAAAAAACCAATATTTTCGGCAATCAATTTACATTGGATTCCGATGACTTCCGGGTTTGTCGTGTGTGTCCGGGTGGATTTGGGAGCATGATGGGAAAAAAGATAAGTACGAGATCCTGCCGGGCGCAGCCACGGCCCTCTACCCCCAAGTGTCAGTGTAAATCATGGACGTCACGGGTCCCTTGAAGTTTCGGATAGGTTGACCTCCAGCTTTCGGGGTAAGTTAGGCCAGAACGACTTTCATTCCACAAATGTCTTGTACCAAATGTACGCCGACGATCTACAGGATGTGTAGTAACCATGACCGGATTGCGCAATTATGCCTCGGACTTGCGAAGTTACCCAATCTAGTCCCACTACTCCAGCGGCCTCAAATGGAAATACCCCGAGTCGTCCTTGTACAGCACGCTACTTATCCAGTGGAATGTCGTGGGACGGACAGCCCCGACGCGTTTTTACTTTTCATTTCGTGAGCGCAAGAGATCATTCGTCCCATCAAAATTGTATGATACTATGCGCGCCGAGGGAGACACTAATACCGTGTAGGTGTGCAAAGGTCATCACGGCGGCGGCCACCACTACTTTCTCAATGAGAGGCATTTCGGACATTGACCATGATGATGCGCTGACTTGGAAGAGAGTATGCGCATGTATATACTTTCCTGACTTGAATCAGACTTACCAATCTTCCAACATCGGCAGCCTGGCATGTCAAAGTCATGGGACCTTCGGATGGTAAGCAATGCAATAAATCAGCGGCTCACATCCGTTTTACCATGTAGCCGATGCCGTACTTAGAGAGTATTACAAGTAGCCCGTCCGTCGGGATATCCGAGCAGGCAATCAAATCCTACAGCTGACGTGTATCGATCGGCCTGTCGGCTCTAGATCTATTTAATAATCGCGCGTTTTCTTCGAGCACCCATCTTCTCCGCATTCGCAATGTCTACCATCACTGTGCCCACTGGGTAGGCCCGCCTTTTCTCTTTGCTCCTGGTCGAGCTCAAAAGGTTACCGCAGCTTCGCTTACCTGGCCCCTGCATTCGTCTCTACGGTGTTCCTACTCGTAGGGCAGGCAGTAACCGTCGGTAGACATCGCAAGGCGGCCAAAATAGATTACCCGCGCAGTACTTTTCCCCCACTTTCGCAAACCAGCACGACCATGACGCTTGTTTCTCTGCAGTGTATGCCGACAATCAAGAAATGGCGGCCTCACCCGCCGCGATGAAATTCAACTGCGCCCAACGTGCGTTTTTTGTGAAAACATCATATGTATGGACTGACAAAGAAAGCAGGTGCTCACCAGAATGTCAGTCACATCTACTGATACAATGTAATATCTTTTTGGTGTTGATTGGAAACAGACTTTGGAAAACATTCCGCAGATATATGGC
Organism: Mycena sp. CBHHK59/15; assembly: GCA_029204085.1. NCBI lineage: Eukaryota > Fungi > Basidiomycota > Agaricomycetes > Agaricales > Mycenaceae > Mycena > Mycena sp. CBHHK59/15. The sequence continues at coordinate 215,686 of JARGXW010000178.1, read as the reverse complement.
ATGTAAGACTAGGTTTTCCCTTTCTCGATGTCCATGGTCTCTAATCTTGTGGAACATCAGGACTGTCATTCTGGGTCTGAAGTATCCCATCGCGGCCGCCACTGCGCTGGGAATGTGGGTCGTGAGTCGCATCGCCTACACTGTTGGATACGCGTCAGGCAACCCAGCCAAGGTATGTAGTCTTATTGGGTGAAAGACACCTCGACTGAGGACTTCTGGCAGCGTAACAACTTCGTCTTTCGAATTTTCTACTTCCCAAGCTCATTAAGTGAGCAATTTATCTAATCCTCAAATCCAAGCCTCGTCTAATGCAATTTTCAGCCCTCCTCTTTGGGTCAATTTACTCTGCCTACAAACTTGTTGCGGAGAGCATGTGAGAGGAGGTCTTTAGACTCGTAGTGCAAGGCCAAAAGATCGTGAAATGTATCCACCCATAACACAGTCATTTCCAGTACGCCACTGGCGAATTAATTCAATAAGGACGAATAAACGTCGTCGCGAAATTTGCGAGAGAAAGGTTGGAGATAGGTACGCAAGACCACACATGCCATGTGTGGTCTTGCGTACCTATCTCAGTGCATGTGACGTGTTTGTTCGTGTAGTCAGGCGCTTCATCTTTTCAGTGCTTCAGTTTAAAAGCACACAGGGTACTTAGCGTGTGAGAGATTGTCCATTGTCTTGATTTCCCCTCCTTACGGCTGTTTCCGAAAACTTTGAGACTGCTCACGAATTTTTTGCTCGCATCAACTTTTGATGAATGCTAAGGATTACTGCTTTGGGTACGGATCACCGACCTTTTCGGGATGGGCCCAGTCCAGGCCGTCCGAAGTGACTTCTGCTCCAAGAGTCGTTGGATCCCCCCCAAAAAACCCAGAATAGGCAGACAATATCAGGATGTATTTATTGTAGTGCTTTCCCAAACTTATGCCTTACAAACTTGAAGTTTCAAAGGATAATGAATTTGTTGGTGCGTCGGTAACCCGGAGCCGGATAGAGCCCGTCGCAAGAGGAGCTCGGAACTGTAATCCCGGACACGCGCTACCATATGGGGAACGGAGCAGGTTTACGGGGTCCTGGGCTTAAACAGGTAAAGGCCTTGTGTCTGGAGCGTACCACGTGTATAGTACAGCCACCACAAACAGATCACCATAACGCGTCGCGCCCTGCTCCTGCCTGTATGACCTCCCAAGCAGAAGATCCGTTCGAATTCTTGATTCCGTCGTCGGAGGCCGGATCTGACTACGAAGTCAATCCCTCCCAGCACAAGGAAGAGGAAAGAACCCGTAGGCGGCGAGAAGAACGCCGCTTTGCTGCAGCGCGCGCGCCAGTAGTCGCGGAGGCTCAGGATGACTCAGTGACTGAGTCTGAATCTGAAGAGGAGTCCCCTGTACTCGCTTCCATACTGTGCAGGAGTGGTCGAGTACGGCCCGATGTCGAGCTCAGCCGCCGTAGAATCATAGAGCCAGTCCAGGTGGCCGGGATTGTCGTCATCGGCAGATGAAGGGAGGTGCAGATGGCCTGGATTGCCTGGGCTAAGGTCGCCAGCCATAGAGCCAGCCCACGCGCAGAGAAGTACGACGCGCTGATAGTGCATTCGACGACGCGCGGTGAAAAAACGTGACCGCAGACACGTCAATCAAAATCTATTTGTGGAAAGATCCGGTCATTACACGAACTTGTCCATATCTTTTCTTTGTGGGGGAATACGACTCTGTATTTTGGCATAGGATGTCCAGTAGTACCTAGCTTTCCGCCGATCCAATTCTCTAAGAATTTCATCCACGGAAAGAAAACATCTGAGAAAATCGAGAAAAGTTGGTGGCAGGACCCCGATCACTGGTGCGGGTGGGTACCCACCAGTACACATCGTGTCCAAAATTACAGTTCCGAGCTCCTCTTGGCCCGTCGTACCCAAAACAGTAATCCTTAGCATTCATCAAAAGTTGATGCGAGGCAAAAAATTTGTGAGCACTCTCAAGGTTTTCGGAAACAGCTGTAAACTTTCCTCAGGTGGCCATGGAATATGGGCCAAATCACCCACGAAGCCATTCAAATACTCCCTAGCGGCGCACAAGTCTCTTCAATCCAATTCCAACCGACAGATCGACCCATAGAGGACCGCTTTAGTATCACAGCCTCTCCTGACGGGGAGCGGCTCGTTCTTGGAGTGTATGATGGTGCCGCCTGAGAAATATTCCACTTTGTTCGAGAAAATAACGTCTTTTGCCCAGGCCATGGTGGCTCGGAGACTGCGGACTACATCAGCAAAATTCTGCCTCTGACCGTCCTCGAGCAGGCGCCTCACGAACACAAGTCCATCTTTGAGGCGACCGACAGAGCGATGCTCAAAGCTTTCGAGAGGGATCACGCCTTTTTCCATGCACGGTCCCGCGATTGGAGGCACAACGCCCAAGTGCTGCGCTCGGGATGCACGGCCCTTATCCTGGATATTGATCTCTCCAACACTACTGTGAATTACGCCAATGCGGGAGACTGTCGTGCGGTCGTGTACGATGCACGAGATTCCGGGGATGTGGGAATGCTACAACAAACGGTGGATTTGAACGCAAAGACGCCGTCCGAGCGAGAAAGGGTCAAATCCGAGCATCCGAATGAAGACCTGCTCATTGTCTCTGGGCGCTTGTTCGGGAAACTAATGAGCACAAGAGGTCCGTTATTTGGACTACCTCGTCCGTCAATGCTTAACCAAATTGCTGCACAACTGAATCAGGATTCGGCGACGGGTACTACAAACTACCTGGAGGCATCAATAACCGGAAGCACAAGAAATATATCGACACCCTCTCCTCAGTCGAGCAGAGCGGCAAAGTTCCGCTGAATGCGCAATATGATTCTTATTTCTACGGCTACCGGACCCCGCCCTACCTCATCGCCACGCCTGACGTGGGCGTTATGAAGGTAACAGGAGAGAGCTTCATCGTGTGCGGTTCGGACGGGCTGTTTGACCTCGCGACAAGCGAAGAGGTTGCGAGAGCAGTGCAACAAGGGATCAAGGACGGTGTTGGGAACCTTGCGGCGTACGTTCTGACCGCAATCGCAGTTAATAAATTGCCCGGGGACGATGTAACTATACTTGTGCTCAAGTTTTGAGTAATGCGGTGTACGTACCTTCTTACTGGTCGTCAATGCCAACCGCACAAGTCTTTGAAGACATGATGGAAACCGACGTTCCTGATAGGTCCGGGACCGTGCCGTTTCATTCTACCTATCTACCTACCTTCGCCAATCAGAGGACGGGTGGATTTTCTGCACCTGAATCCCACATTCTACGATCAGAAAATTGAACTTCGCTTTGACCATTGACCCTGAACAAAAATCACGTGGAATGGAACAATCTCTTCCCTCTAATAGTACTAGTACCTCCAACCTGAGGCTCTCATAGAACACAGTTTGCGACCAGTTTGCCATGTCAGATACGAACAAACCAGGAGCCGTAATCTTCGACCTGATGGGCACTTGCACCGACTGGAAATCTTCCATACTTTCGGCTCTGCGACGACAACCCCCCATAAACATCGATCTCCCCTCCCTCGCCGACGCATGGCGCGCCGGATTCTTCAAAGAAATCCATCGTCGATTCGTGCTCAGCGAACCTGCGGAAGACATCGATGTTACTCATAGGAGAGTCCTTGATTCGCTGTTAGAGGATGCTGGCGTTGGTTACAAGGTCTGGGATAACAAAATTCGGCGGGGATTGGTGCACAGCTGGCACATTCAGACTGGTGAGTGCGTCATCTCCCAGCGGGCCCTGATTTATATCTTAACAATTATTTAGCCTGGCCAGATGCAATAGCTGGCATCGAGATGTTGAAAAAAAACTACTTTGTGTATGTCGCCCATTCAAACAGCCGTATTTTTGATGGTCAAATGACTCCGAGCAAAGCGTCGTTCTAGCCAATGGCACCACACGGCTTCAGCTCGATGTCGTAAAATCCTCCGGCCTTCCGTTCCACTCGCTGCTCTCTTCCCAATTGCTAAATTTGACGAAGGTCGGCTTTCCAATGAGCTTTGGTCCGACGGCCATTAACGCCCGCAGCCCGACCCAAAAATCTACCTGAAAGCTGTGCAACTGCTAGTCTCGTTACCAGACGTTCTAGGGCAGTCGCTCGCTGCGCTCGCGGGCAGTACGAGGAGGGAGATATATATATAGCATCGGAAAATGATCCGAGGCAGTTTTTGATGAAAATTCGATGGGAGATTGCTGCCCTAGAACGTCTGGTGCAGTTTGGTAGGCAGCTATGCGCTTGCGTCACGCAGTGGTTCCTCTGCTGCAAAATAATGCAAATCTCATCCCCCATCACTCATATCCGCATGAAAATTTGTACATGCATTCCTGTTAGCCATATAAGCCTCTAGGCACTCGATTTCCAATTATCCGAGCTCTCCTTGTGACGTAACATTAATTTTGATCTTCACTATGATTTATGATACATCCACGCAGCCATAGATATTTGGGTAGATTTGGAGGGTTAGAATAATCTTAGGCATGGTCCTGTATGTCATAATTATGATTTTGGGGGCCTGTGGAACCCCGAGAGTGGGCTTTTGACAACATAGATTCTTGATGTTCTCGGTTTATGCCCCAATAGTGCGTCTTCAGCGCCGGAATACATTCTTCCGGTCTCTACCGACCGCATATACATTATTCGCGACTCAAAACACGTCAATACCTCTCATTCCCTCTGAACTCACCACTTTCCTCCACCTTCCCTTCAAAATTCACGATTATTTCGTGTTTTCTTGTGCCCCAACCGCATACAAGCATCCCAGATCATCATTTGGTATCAGTTATACATATTTATGAGGTCCTACATATTTATTTCCTCCCCAGAACTCGTGAATGCGGACGGTGTCTTCGAATGTGGGGTGTGACATGTGTGACCGATGAGAGCAAGCGCAACTTTCACGGTCAAACTGCACCAGATCTTTACGGGGTGATGGCTGCGGTGGTTTTTTTGATGGATTGTGCCCCAAATTTCAGACTCCGCCGAACCCCGTAAAGATCTGGAGCCGAGATTATGCAACTGCTTGATCTGTCCCCATTTGATTGCATCATGGTCGCGGCATATGCATACGACCTCCGCGCGGCAGCGAAAATGTTCGTTTCCTTTCCCTCGAATCCTGGCGCCAATCCCGCTGTCTTTTGACTGATCATCGTGGATAGTGGGATGAAAACGGTTTACGTCCATCGCGCAACCGAAGATTTGGATGAGGACATGGATCAAGTCCGTACAGAGTTTGACGCGTTCGTAGATGGCACCACTGGCAGCATGGACGGGGGGCTACCCGTTGTTGCTGCTGTTCTGGAGCGGGGCACACGACAGATCTAGGTATGGGGTGCCATGCTATACAACAACGGTGATGCCGTCAGGCTCGCGCGAAATTCAGTTAGACCTGGACTTAACTGCTATTGGCCCGTCGGTGCTGTGTTGCAACGCGTACCGGGGTACATCCTGACCGCAGCTGCTGAAGTCTCAATTGGCGAGACCATTCGGGATTCGTTGTAAGTCTCAACCGGCCAGGATTTATCCGTCCATCAACGGTCGCAGTGACAAGATTCCGTCGAATCCGGCAAGTGCGACGTGTCCGTGCCCTTGGGCCGTGAAACTCCGTTATATGTTGCATTAAGGACATTGGTTTGAGGCGGACACTGGTGTAGTGGCCGGGCCGAGACCTTAGCGCTCGGCATCAATGAAGTCACTACAAGCTGTCAGACTGCTTGATGGCAGAGGATCATGCATCATGAATTGATCTAATGCTGAGTGGTACGTGGTACTGATCTCTGTGAACTACAGCTCGTTATTACTTCACTAAAATCAACCCCATTGCAGTATATTCGACATCGCTGCCGAAATGCCTTGCCTCCATCTACTTGGCTCAACCGAACAGCAAACATAGCATTGAGCTGACAGTTCACCGCAAGGGGTGGGTGAGAGCTGCGCATGACTCCTTATGACTCTCCGACTTTTTCCTCCGTTCGCCTGTTGCGAAAATCTCCAGAGCAGCAAAGCTATAATTGTCCCGAGTTCTGTTTCGGGACCTACTCCAGCCATCCACCCCGATACCCAGGATGGCATCAACGGATGCCAGGTTCCTTGATACGGAGTTTCAGCCTATAAAGAAAGCTGTTGTGTTACTTGTTCACCAACCATGCCCTCGAGCCCTTCATTGAAGAACAGGCCGCTTTCTTACTTGGACGCTGTCCGCATTTTCACTGAGATCGAGAACGATCTCAAGGATACATGCAAAAATCTGGGGCAATCCACGGTTCAATTGTTCCAGGCCTTCGATTCTATCCACACACAATTACACAGTGTCGACCTTCAGCGTACGATGCACCCGGTGAAACCACAGTACGTTGAATTGTTCGAAGTCAATGTGAAGCGCTAAACGACGGATTAGATGGAAATTGATGCACAAGGTAAGCGGCTGTAATCCGATTTTTGAGCACATTTCTGACTGCAGCTAGGAATACACGGATCTCGTCTGGAAAATCCGTACCAATGCGTCATCCATATCCGCGCGAATCAAAAGTGGGAGTGACTCACATTTTGTGGTGACTCGGACTCAACGTAACTTCCATTTCCCTCCCAGTGTTCGGTGCCGTGGTTCTGCCTCTTGCAGTTCGCCCCTCAACCGGTCAGTCGTCGCGTTCGCACCGTGAAAAATTTCACGTGTTGCAATCATACATGACTGTGAGGATTGCTATATTATGATTCGCATTCAATCGCTTAACCGTCTTTGATATTTATTTTAGATTTCGGCCGAACAAGCGGCTCTTACCTTCCAACTGGTTGAAAAGGTTGTGAATCTCAATTCTGCCTTGTCCAATTTCCACACAGAGATCGCAAAAGCTGCCAGTCAAAGGGCATCATCCGGCCAGCGTGAACTGCAGGATCTTTCATATAAAATTCTAGAGCTGCAAACAAATGTGAAAAAGTGATTATGGTGTCTTCCTTGAACGCGAATCGATGTTAACTGATTGCTGATTATAGTTTGTATTCTGGGGTGAGTAAATGGGTGTCATTCCCAGATTTCATCTCAATTGTGATTCCGCATCGACAGAGCTCCAAACTCTCGTGTCCTGACGTGACATATGTGGTTTTCACGGCTTTTAGGCTGATCAAATCTTCTGGGCAACATACATCAAGGGCCAAACTGTCCCGCTACAACCTGGTGAGGGATCATAGACATGCCTTCTCTCTTGAAACTCAATGCGATGCGTAAGACCCTGGGTGGTAACGATCTTTCTCAAATGTCGAACCTGTATCAGGGACTTGATCGTGCGTGTTGGGTCATCTGTAACTGGCAGTGTTATAGATGTTCGACCCAGGTACGCGAAGCGAGGTTGCGCACCAGCAATATACCTCCCGGATGTCGCACAGGAGGGCAGGCACGCTTTCTCAGGTCCGAACGGCGATTTCGGACCTAGTTCCATCCGAACTCCTGACCCTTGAAGCAGCCCTGAGCTTCTTCATGTCTATATGGCTCAGACTACAGGCTGACTGTCTGGATATCGTCAGTTGGATCCAAAATGACAGAAATAACCCGGTAAGATGAACTTGAAGTGCGGAGTTGTGTTTTTTGAATCTGGCTCAATAGGAACCTCCACCCTGTATCGCCGTCCACTTACATGGAGGATACACGATTTATTCGACATTGGCCAATTCTCTAGACCTTTATGTTGAAGCCATAGATCCGCTACAATTTTCAAACAATGCGTAACGTAGAGCACTCCCTCGAACTCTTGAACATAATTTAGATATTAGGCTTCCCGGTCTGAGATTATCATGGCCTGCAAATTTCAGTTTAAAATGCTAATATTAATACACTGACGGACCTTTATAATACTTATTATTTGCGCTTCTTGGTCTGCCAGGTAATGCTGGGATTAGCCCCTATCTACTATTTACCACGCAAACTAGCAACAAGACCAAACACCTAACCCCAAAAATCTAACGCGTCTCCTGACTCCGATGAAGTACTTTTCAACGCGGGGCGGAGCCCAAACACTCTCCTTCGAAGAGGTTAATTCTTCGTCTATTTCGTCAATCTTGGGTCAACCGACATTTAACAGACGGTTCTCACTGGTTTAGCTCCCAACGGCGGCCTCTACATTCCTGAAACCATCCCGACCCTTCCCTCCGATTGGAAGACAAAGTGGAAATCATACTCCTTCACGGAACTTTCCGTCGCCATTCTTTCTCTGTACATCTCCCGGGATGAGATATCAGAAGTAGATCTACGCGCGTTGGTGGAGAAATCGTACCAGTCATTTCGGCATCCGGACGTCACACCTCTGAGGAAACTAGATGACATGAAATATGTTCTGGAACTGTTCCACGGTCCCACTTTTGCGTTCAAAGATGTTGCCTTACAGTTGCTAGGCAATCTATTCGAGTTCTTCCTACTTCGACGGAACGCGTGCAAGGCACCTGGCGAGAAGCAAGAGAGGTTGACGGTCATTGGTGCTACTAGTGGCGACACCGGAAGGTACGCTCGCTGGCGAAATAGACTGGGGTTGTCTCATCTTGCCTTAGTGCCGCCATTTACGGCCTACGAAATAAGGCCAATATTTCCATATTTATCCTTCATCCTAAAGGTCGTGTGTCGCCCATTCAAGAGGCACAAATGACTACGGTTACCGACTCGAACGTGCATAATGTGGCTGTTACAGGCACGTTCGACGACTGTCAGGTGAGTTGGCCGGTCCTGGTGACACTCTTACTCGGTTCCAACGGTCATCCAGGATATCGTTAAAGCTCTCTTCGGGGACCACAGCTTCAACGCCACCCACCGTCTGGGTGCTGTCAATTCCATCAATTGGGCACGCATCCTTGCACAGACTGTTTACTATTTCCTCTCGTACTTCCACGTCCAAGCTCAGCTGCCTTCAGAAGTCATTATCGATGACATTGTGATTCAGTACGTCGTTCCCACAGGAAACTTTGGCGATATTTTGGCAGGTTATTACGCTAAACGGATGGGCTTACCCATGGCCAAATTGGTCGTCGCAACGAATGCGAACGACATCCTCGCCAGATTCTGGAATACTGGAAAATACGAGAAGGTGGACTCCGGCCCTACAAACACCCCGGCTCTAAATCCGTCTGACGGAAAACAAGGGACCTCTTCAAGTGGCGTCGAGGAGACATTGAGTCCAGCGATGGACATTCTTGTATCAAGTAATTTTGAACGCTTGCTGTGGTATCTCGCATACGAAAATGCTGGTAACGACGAAGGAAGTCGGCAGCAAACTGCATGCGATATATTAAACGGGTGGATGAACAAAATGAAGAGCGACGGCCGGGTCGAAATTCCCGTGGCTGTTTTGGAGACGGCTCGGCGGGATTTTCTTGCCGAGAGGATCTCGGACGAGCAAGAACGCATATTTTCTCTGCATTGATTTTTGGCACGTCTAACTCTTCCTTCAGACTCTTCAAACGATTCGGTCTCACTTCGAAGTAACGCCTTCTTACGTTGTGGACCCGCATACTGCTGTTGGGCTGGCGGCCGCACGAATAATCGCTCCCAATAAGTATGCGTCCCTCCTTATCTATTCAACCAGCGTCCCAACTTTGTTCGCAGCTCGCCAAAAACCTATCAGATCATGTTGTCTACGGCCCACCCTGCCAAGTTTTCTGAAGCAGTATCTCTGGCTTTGCGCGATTCTCCTACCTTCAACTTCGAGCGAGATGTCCTACCCGAAGAATTCGTAGGCTTACTTGACAAGAAGAAAATTTTAATCGAAGTACCGCGCCCCGATATCGACTTGGTGAAGGCTGTGATAGAAGGTTTTGCTGAAAAAGACACTGGTAGTGAATCACTGCTCGGTGTTTAGCTGCCTGGCTGATCGGCGCCTTGGGCGTCCAACTTCGAGGAAGAAAAAAAATGCAGTTGCAGAGTAATTATAAAATGCCATTTAGAATTTTACTTTTTCGACGAAAACGAATACTTGTTGGCCAATGTTTGAATCTAGCGCCAAAGCCCTGCCAATGCCATCCCAACCTGTTTTTCGTTCGGATTCGCGAGACACAATCCGCGTCAATGATCTCCTCCTTACAGTTCCTCTTCTTACCGGTGCAATCTGGCCTAAATCCCCAGGGGTGGCAGCTCTTCAGCCGGTCTTGGTCTCACTATCCGTACCGCATGACATCTCCCTGAGTGCCTCTATGGATGACCTCTCTCACACCATCAACTACTCATTGCTTTGTTCCGTGCTTCGAGAGTCTTTCAATGATAAAACCCCTCCACTGGAGACGCTCGAAAGTCTCTCTGCTCGGATCTTTGATGCCCTATTATTGCATTCTGACTCGTCGGTGGTCGCGTTTCTCAAGGAGGCCCACCTAAGGGTCCTTCAGCCCAAGGCGCCATTAAACTGCGGGGCGATTGGCGTGGAGTCTATTGCAACGACGTCTTCTGGGTTATCGTGGGACGTAGGCTACGTGAAACAATTCTGCGATGATCTCGATTGCTCGACGATCATTGGGGTCAACTTGTGTGAGCGTGAAGAAAAGCAGACTGTCCGAGTGAACCTCTCGGTTCAGCGCCCGGATTGCGGTCTCGAACATGGTAATTGGGTGGATTTCCGGACCCTGATCAGGAAATTGCATGAGGTACAATGTTGTGCTTTCTCACTTTTTTGTTTCTAATTTGTGGGTGCACGAAGAGCATCGGAAAAACGTCCTATTTGACGCTGGAGGCTTTGGCGTCTCATATTGCTGTGGAGACTCTTCGTCATCTTTGGAATCCTTCTTCCAGTCAACCCCCGCCGCTGGTAACCGTCCAAGCGGCAAAGCCCTCCGCCATGGTCTTCGCAAGTTCATCAGAAGTGAAAATCCACCGGACATTCGCTGATTATCCTGAGGAGTTTGGATCAACGAGAGATGGTCGTTCTGTGCATCCTGAAATCACTTACCTGCATATTTGTACTAACCCGCCTCCTAAGGATCCGACGTCAGACCCACTCGTCCACACTGTTGCGCTTGCGCTCGGTTCAAATCTTGGTGATCGATTCTACAACATCGAGCTCGCTCTTCGCCTGCTTGAGACTCCTCGAGAACTGCTCCAGGCAGAAGGTACAAATGCTACAGTAAGCGTGGCTAACACCAGTTTCTTGTATGAGAGTGCCCCCATGTATGTCACGGACCAGCCTTCGTTCATCAATTGTGCTTGCATGGTCAGTGCCATTTAGCGCCGTCATCTCCACTCTAAACATTCATTCACATCAGATCGAAACGAACTTGGCGCCGCTTCTGCTCTTGAAGCTCCTGAAAACTATTGAGACGACGGTTGGCCGTGTCCCGTCCATCCGTAACGGACCCCGTGCTGTTGACCTGGATATCATACTATACGACGATGCTGTTATCGATACGCGATCCAGCTCTCGAAAAGAAGCAGATGACCTGGAAGGCGAATTGCTAGTTCCCCACCCTCGAATGACCGAGCGAGAGTTTGTCCTCCGGCCATTACATGAGTACGCAGTATATTGAATTTTCAATCACGTCATCTGAAATCCCACCGGCAGCATCACCCCAGATTTTGTCCATCCAGTGTTGCACCAAACTGTCTCTAGCCTACTGGCCGCGCTTGAAGCACCGGTGGACAGCGTGCCGATGAAGAAAGTCATACCGTTTCCCCAGTGTCCACCTCCCTCAAATTACCTGTTTCCCCACACGTCCGTCGAGGTCGTGCCGCCTACCCTTACGCACTGGACATTCCCATGTTCTCCTGTTTCCAAGCCAATGCTTGGGCCTTTCTCTCCCAGCAAAACCCACGTGATGGCGACTCTAAATACGACCCCAGACTCGTTCTCCGATGGTGCAACACATAACACTCTTCCGACCGCGCTTGCATATGCCCAGGATGCTGTTGCCGCCGGCGCCACCATCCTGGATGTGGGAGGCTACTCCACCAGACCGGGTGCCGCGTCCATCAGTATCGAGGAGGAGATCGACCGCGTCGTCCCATCCATAACTACGATTAGGGCTGGTGGTGGAGATGCGGATGGGCGGCTGCAGGCGCTCCCGATCAGTGTCGACACTTGCCGACCAGAGGTCGCGAGGGCAGCCATCTTAGCGGGAGCTAATTGCATCAACGATGTCTATGCCTTTACCGGGCAGAACTCGTATCCTTACCCCGGCTCTGTAGACGAGAGGGGCAAGCAGGATACATGCATGAAGGAGATGAAGCGGATTGCGAGAGAGTTCGCTGTACCTGTGGTGCTCATGCACTCGAGGGGAGACGCGGGCAGGAATAAGGACTATGGCGCCTATGAATATGCCGGCACTGGTCAGACAGTCCTCGAGGGAGTTAGAGTCGAGCTAGGGGAAAAGGTAGATCTCATTGTCAAGGGAAAAGGCGGCGTTCGGCGGTGGTCAGTGATTGTGGACCCTGGTGTCGGATTTAGCAAGACGTTGGGTGGGAATCTTGAGGTCCTGCGGAACGCTGCCGTTATCACTGCTGATGTGAACGTCGGAAAAGGTATGGGCCCTCTGCCACTTCGCATAACGTCCGCTCATGGGCGGCAGGATCAAACAAGCAACGTAATCTGCTGTTGGGGTATCCGCAGCTCATCGGCGCTTCGAGGAAATCATTTCTCGGAGTTATACTCGAGCAGAACGGGGGAAGGAAGACAGAACCCAAAGAGCGCGGATGGGCAACTGCTGCGGCTGTTGCTTGTGCAGTGCAACAAGGAGCTGCGGTCGTTCGTGTTCACGACACACATGAGATGGCTGACGTGGTACAGGTTGCAAACGCTTTGTGGAAGTAAAAAACCCATGTTCTTGGTTCCGAAATTTGGTACCAGGTCTGGCTTGATATACGAGTATTGGGCAAAGCGAGGAACGAGCGTGACCAATATTTTAGTCTTTGATCGAGTCGGACGTGCTTTTCCTTCCCGCCGCTTCCGTGCACTTTGAGCTGCAGCATGCATTCACCCCTCGTTTTTTCTGGTTTAGAGTTATGAGATGCATATCACTAGATCTCTTTCTCGACAACTGTCACAACTCTCGACAACACTTAGACCACGACTACCGACCATGCTGACCAAGACAGGGAAGGTCAATGCTTCACCATCGAAAAAGAAGGCACGCAAGGCATCGTTGTTCTCTCGACGAAGTGCGGCCTTGATAGAACGCTCTGCCAAAGTGTTCGAGAGCCACGCACCCAAAAAGGATGTGGTGGATGGTACTTAGTAACGGGAAGGGAGAAGTTATATAAGTCTCCTGGCGTCTTAGGCTAGAGCTTTATACGGCCAACCTAACTCAAGAAGTAAAAGCCCCTGCTCTCTTATATCAGGTCCAATTGACTAAGTTTTATCGACCTAGGCGGACATCCAAGCAAAAGATAGCGAGACGTGTCGTATCCCACCACATTTACTGTTCGCTGTCGCCGGTAAGAGTTACAACTCGACAAGCCTGCACATTCTCTCGCTGAGATAGAAAATCGACCAGGCTATATCCTCGACAACCATCCTCGACAACCGCAGCTACGAATCCCCCTTCATCGTCCACCTTCTCGCCTCCTAGCAATGCTCCCGACTTCTACCAACAACCTCGCAATCCCTAGTGTGCTTATGACTCCACTGCTCACCGCCCACCCACTCATCAACGGCCCCTCTATGGGGCTCGAAGCACCCTACCCCCTGCAGATGGAAGGCAAGGTAATCAAAGGCTTCGGGCGTGGCTCCAAAGAACTAGGCATTCCCACCGCCAACCTCCCCGTTGACGAAAACCTGACACCATGGATCGTCGATATCAAGTCTGGGGTGTACTTTGGCTGGGCGTCTCTACGCCTACCGCCGTCACATCCGAACCAACCAACGACAGCATCAGACACCACCACCACCACCACAGCCACGTTCCAGGAGGCGCACTCCGGGTTCAGCGTATATCCCATGGTGATGTCGATCGGGTACAACAAGTTCTACAAGAACACGGTGCGGTCGGCTGAGGCGCACATGCTTCACGAGTTCGGGACTGACTTCTATGGCGTCGAGATGCGCCTGCTAATCGCGGGTTTCATCAGGGAGGAGAAAGACTACGACGATCTGCAAGGGCTGATCGAGGACATCCACATGGACTGCGATGTAGCGCGCAAGAGCTTGGACCGCGAGGCCTGGGCATTGCGGGAGACGGGCAAGGGCACGCTGGATGGGAGTTGGTTGGTGCGAGAAGCAGCAGAGTAGAATAGGGCTGTGGTATAACAATATGAGAAACAGAGAAGTGGTGACGGGCGTATGGGAATCTTGTGCTCGTTGCAGGTTGCTGACCAGTCCGAAGAAATAAGCTAATATCCTCCACTTTGGGTTCGTACTGTGGTGTAACGTTATCTAAGTAGCAGATACTCTATAACAGTTGTCAGAAGTCTCAAGGTTTTAGCATAAGACGATGACGGAGGAGTGGAACGATGCCATCGGGGTTCCATATCGCCTCATAACAAGATCATTCATGGGTTCCAGACCAAATGGGGGTATTGGGCCAGGTCGCGATGCAACTATGAAGTTCGAGATCTCCGGTCACATTCAACGCGAGTTGGCTGACTGTTCTGGAGTATGCTCAGCAGTATCTCCATAGGCTCGTTACAGGGCAAATCAAAGCTATTCATTCACTAATCTGAAGGCTATATGTCCGTGGATAACTACGTAAGGCGACCGTACATCAACTACGCAGCTACACAATCAATCAACAAGGGACGGGGAGTAGGGGTTGTATGGAAATCACTTTTTTTTTGCTTTTGTATTTTAGAATTTTGTAAATGGGTTTCGTCCGCGTGAGCGGTTATGGTGAAAAGGAAACCTGCCAGGAGACTGGAAGTTAGGCCTATATCTGGCAAGGTAGAGGTAGCAGAGAGGACGTACAAAAGAAAAGGCTAGACTTTGTAGCTGGATGGATACGGGTTCGGTGCGACTAGCGCCCCCCAAGGCCGGATTCAGCGCTAATTAATAAAAACAAATGCATCAAGCTAATTCCAATTCCATGACTTACGCGACCTCTCGACATTTTTCGGAGAGATACTTGAGCTTGTTGACAAGTTTCTGATCCACAGGGGAGGCGGCCTGCGCCGTCTTCAGAGCAGTGGTCCACACGGAGTACTGGGTCGAGAACCCGGCGCGATTCTCCGTGAAGATGGCCCAAACGTTCTCGTTGAACTGGCCCACGCCTCCCCCACTCTGACTTGCCTGATATGGAAGGTGATAAGATCTCATCAAAGATAAGCCCGAAAGGGAGGTGTCGCCGAGGGAGACCGGTCTAGG
Source organism: Mycena sp. CBHHK59/15 (assembly GCA_029204085.1). NCBI lineage: Eukaryota > Fungi > Basidiomycota > Agaricomycetes > Agaricales > Mycenaceae > Mycena > Mycena sp. CBHHK59/15. The sequence goes on along the minus strand of JARGXW010000178.1, from coordinate 200,409 downwards.
CGACTTGATTTCGGTAGCTCTTATCAGCCTCATCGCTGAGTGGTTATGCTTTGCCTGGGCCTTATTATTAGGCAATGAATATGTTTTTGTGGTCACTCGATCGACTCTCCAAGTGCGTTTTCTTCTTTTTGCTTTTATTCTGGTCTTCGGCTCCGCGCAGCGGGCCTAGCGGCGAGCGACGCACCACGCAGTGGGCCCCGCGGCGAGCGTAGGGGGGTCCGCGGGGGTCTCCCCCGCGCCAGATCATTTAAATACCCTGAAAAAGTAGAAAAAATGCTCCTACACTAAGAGAAAAAATATTTCAAAGCTCCACGCAGTGGGCCTCCGCGGCGAGCGGAAGCACCACGCAGTGGGCCTTGCGGCGAGCATTGGGGGGTCCACGGGGGTCTCCCCCGCACCTCATGAGCCTTATTCTGACATTAAGCGATATCTAAATATATTAGTAATCACATTGCCTTTTTAGGATGTCAGAGTGGGGGAGGCCAAGGGGCGTTTTCTCGTTGGCTGCAGATTTAAAGTCGTCGTTGGCGTCGTCGTATAGGGTGTGGTTCAGGGCTGCAGTCATGATAGTAGATACGAGATGTGATAGGTAGAAGAGTGAGTGAGGTCACTATAGCCTGGGGGGCTGATATATCACCTACTCTCGCGAGAGATCGGTCATGATATATCAGGAGCTCTCGCGATAGATCCGCCATGATATATCATTTGACAATAACATACAGTTTGGGTAGGGAGCCTCTGCCACCCCATCAATGCTACAGGCACCGTTGAGCTCGTCGTCGTCGATGGTGTCCAGGTGTGTTGACAGTGTTTGGCAAGATCAAGGCGCGCTGTCCAAATCAGGTAATTCGTGCATTTCGCCACCGAAACCGAGCTCACAACTGCGGGCACAGCTTTGCCCCAAATTCTCTACAAAACGGGGTAGCTAGGGACATGATGTGTAGTTACAATATATGTATAGTTCATAATATATGCAGCGTGCAATGAAACCCTATCCTACTCTGACGCCCGGCCTAAATCAGCCTCCCCCTCCTCTTCCTGTGAATCATCATCGGCCTGAATCGTGACATATGTGGCGCGCGCACTCTCCAGGAAGTGCGGGATGTCCTTCCACATCAGGGCGAAGTGCGCCGAAATGCCTTCCATGTACCCGGCCTGCTTTTCGGCATAAGCTGTGTGCCCTTCACGCAGAGCATCGTCAGGCTGCAGCCCCAACCGCAATCCCACCAGGGCTTTCCACCAACCCGCACACCAGGCAAGGAACTGCTGGACACGGCACATCTCCTCCTCGAGAAGCTCCACCTCCTCGGCATAGCGCATTGCCTTTGCGCAGGTCTTCGCCCATTCGATCCGTAAAACTTTGGGTCAATTAGCAAAGTGTGCACCGTAGGGCAGCATACCACTTACCCTCATTCTGCGCCAGATCCTCCAGCTGCTCAGAGCCATTCTGAACTAACCAGATCCACGACATCGGCAGCTTGTCCTCCTTCTGCTGCTCCGCTCGCCTAGCCTCTGCCTCGGGATCCAGCCGGGTCTTCTTCTTTTTGCGGCCTTTCTGCCTCTCCTCATCCCCAAAGTGCTGGTTTGGCCTGCCCCGCACGTCCTCCGCCTTCAGCACCTTCAGCTGCTGCTGCCACTCTGTCCATTTCAGCACCACCCTGAGTGCTACCAGAGCAGACCGTGCAGCACGGTACTTGCCGGCTGCCTGGTCAATGCGTGCTTGGATCCCCTTGATCCTGTTCTGCGATCGCGTCTTGGCCTTCACGCCGTGCGCCCGGGCGTCCTTGTAGTGGTACTGGCGCACAATGACGATAAGCTGCCCGCGCATCTCATCGAGCGCGGCGATGCCTGCCCCTTGCGGAGCTGATATTTGTAGTCCTGCAGCGATTCATCGCACTGCACACGCTTGCCGATTGCCGACGGAAGCCACAACTTCATCTCCTGGGCTCGTACCCCCACTAGCACCTGCGTCGCGGCCACCCGTTTACGCGCTGCATCTTCCCGCTCCCGCAGCAGTGTTACCTCGGGGATGAACAGCTGCTGGACCGCCATCCAGGCGTCGATCTTGCGGTGGAGCTTTGTCTCCCGCTCGATTCATCGTCGCCCTTGATCCGCTGTCTCGTGGGCGCCAATGTGCGCCATATGAGTCGCGAGTGCTCGCCTATTCTAACGGTTAGTTGCCTATCGCCATAGAGCAGAAGAATAATGTACTGCTGCTCCTCCAACTGCAGCCCCATTGAGAGCATTCCCATCTCGTGCATGTCCCTGCGAATGCGCTCGTGGGTGATGTCTTCAGAGGCGATAGTCGCCAGCTTGCGCTGAACCTCTGGCAGGTTCTCGTGCTTGACCGTTGACTTGAACGGGTTCGGGTTTCTATCGTCACCCTCCCAGGCAACTGCCATCGCCGTCCAGGCCTCGATCACGCCCAGGGGGAACGATGCCTCCAGGTCCACCCATGCCTCCCGTGTCTCCAGCATGAGGGGGACAGCTTTTTGAATCCGTTCTAACAGTGTACACCCTGTAAATGTGTTAACACCAGCCGATCTGCCATGCAAGCAAGGACATACCCAGTGCCACGATCTTCTTCCAATTCCAGTACTGGAAATGGACGTCGAGCGTGTCCCGTCGAGCCCCCGGCCCTGAGATACTTGTGCTATTGGCCAGGCGGTTCGCGTCTGCCCAGCCACGCTCAGGCGCCTCCCCGTCTGTTCTCCCGACAAACGGGGTGAGGTTGAATGAGAACAAGATGTTGCAGAGCTCGATGTGCGCTGGCAGGTGGAACTTGGGCACCAGGAAGACGACATATTTCTTGCCCTGCTTGAACTGGACGCCCTTGTACTCGGCGAAAACCTTCATACGCTCCCAGATGTTCTTGTGCTATTGGCACGCGATATCATAGGAGACGTAGAGGCAGGTAAGTGGGCTGCTGGCGAGGCTCATGAAGAATAGGTAGTCCATGTTTAGATATCTGTTTCAACACTGTTAGTACAATGTCGAATGCACATACCGTTCCCCTTTCTGCAAGTCGCCCACCTGGTTGGGACACTTCATGTTGTGTCGTGCGCAGTCAACCGTGCCAATCCCTGACGACACCGTCCCCAGCGACTCACGATCTGGTTTGTCTACCGCATCGTGGGCCACGCAGGTACTCCACTGCATTACCCCATTAATAACTTGCTTCTCGACCTGCTGTAAACACGCACCTCTTGTTTCTGGTCCCAGTAGCGATCCAAATGCGTCATATACGCCGTCACCTCCCCAAAGAACACCCATCCCCTCACCAGACCTGGGTCCTTCTCCTCGGATGAGACGTCCTTGCGCTTGAGCCGAAAATTCACGTCGAGCGCCAGAAACAGCGGGTAAATAAAACTAAAAGCAATGGGTAAGGGTTCGTCTATTTGAATGGGACCCACACACACTTTCTCAAAGGGAACCTTCTCCCAATTTGGTGGGAGGTTCTTCCCAGGCTGTGGGCATGTGGGGCAGAGGAGTGCACACTCCCCTGCTTTGGTGGTGCCGATACGGTCCTCCTCAGGGGCGTGAGCGTGCCCAGCACGTTTGAGCAGCTTTAGATGCTGCCATTGGCGCCTCATCCTCAGAAACTCCTCGTAGCGCTCCTTGAAAACTCTATTAGCATTGCAATTCCCAGAGAACGGCCTGCGTACTTACTCACGACGGCTCCAACCCCGTGTTGTCCGTCTCCCATGCCAGGCTGTTGTAAAATTCATAGGCCGAGCATTTCGACTCCAGAGCCATGTGGTCGAAGTGCCGGAGAGCTGCAAACATCGCAGCAGAGCGGGGATTTGTACTGGTCGCAGGGTATAGGTGCACCCGCAACAGCTGGATTGGCCTGGGCTTTGCCGTACCGCAGTTGCAGTAATCCAGCCCCACCTTGTCGATGGTGTGGCTGTTGATAATGACGAAGTCATCCCCGGCCGCTCTCGCTGGGTTGGGGCACCTTTCACCCAACGGATGACCCAGCTGGATTCGAAGGCCCAAAGACTTGAGGGCGCAGCGTTTGAAGGATATCCCATCCCACTTCTTCATCACAGATGAGTTTAGACGGAATATCTCAAAGAACGAATAGCGTACCTTGATGTGATGCAGTGGCATACATTGATGGAGGCTTTTGACGCAGCCCTCACAATACAGGCAGGGATAAAGGCAGTCGGAGCACCGGAATACCAGATTGGTACTCTTGCACTCATTGCCTGTGCTGGTGCAAATGTGTTGATGAAGATAGTCCCCACGACCATCGTGGCAGATGAACTCGTCGAGGAAATCCTCGTGGTCGAGGTGCGCCCATTGCTCGTTTGGATTGTCCTGTGTGATGATTAGAAGATAGCATTGTGGCTCGATGTTGACACACTCACTGAGTCGTGCTGTTCCCGAGGTCCCTGCTGCAGCCCAGATCCGTACTCTGCATCGAATTCCGAGTAATCTGTTTGCCAATCTTGATATATCGAGGATTGTGGTGGTGGTGACAGTCCGCGGTCAGGATTAAGGACGACCTGGGATTTTTTGGCAGGGGAGGCGGGCGTGGCGACGGTGCTGAAGGTGGATCAAAGGCCACCATCTTTTGTTACGGTGATGGTTTCGTCGGGGATGTGGTGGATGTGGGGGACCCGATTGCGCGACACGTAGTCTTCTAGCAAATCATCGCTGTCGCTGCCGTCGTTGAGATCGTCGTCCTCTACAATTGCGGTGACTTTGCGCTTCATCGGGGAAAGGTGTAAGACAAACCTGGCTTCGTGACACCGGCGCGTGTAAGTACTGGCGCGACTTGGTTGGGTTAGTGATGGTTGATCTCAAACACGGTCAATCTATGGCTGTGCCGGCCTGCTGCATCCAAGCGACGTCTGTGGCTGTGTCCTTCCTCACTAGTGGTGCTACCGGGTATTGCCTGTGGCTGTTATTCTCTCTTGACCTTCCCCAATATGTCGTCCAACTGTTGTAAGTTTTTACTCCTTGTTTTGTGATTTATGCTCACTATTCCAGGCCACACCTTAATCCTTTACAAAGCCCCCTATGCACCCGAAATTGTCAAACCCCTAGGGAGAGCCAAAGTTCGTAGGTATGTCCGTCACTATTTTTTGTCGGCGCCAGCTCTCACCCAGACCAGCATGCATGCAGGAGAGCGCAGGGATCTCCTTGGCAATGCCCATTTTGGGCTCACACGGCACCACCATCCCCCTCTGGTCATGTCCTATGACATCTGCTGCCAGTACCAGCAAAATCATTTTGCTCGCCAACATGAATCTTAGCTACACCTGCAGTCTGCAAATATATCATTTTTTGGGGTGTTTCCCGTCCTTTGCGTACATGCCAGCAAGAGGAGGTGGGCTTCATTTTGGTTTATTTCATTTCTACTTTGTCTTTTCTTCCCCCATTAGTCACACCACCTTGTCGGCTCATCAAAGATGCCTGTGACTCTGGTCGCCCAATCAAGGGAATCAAACCAGTTCTCTGACCTCCACCACAACATGGCGCGAACACACTGTATGTCCCTTTCTGATAGTTCGAACTCAGGCACTCACCATGCAATCCAGGACTTCACCACCGTGTACGCCCCCAAAGTCGAGCTGCCAAGTTGGCCAACCTGGATCCAGCGGTTGCCGGTATGTTACGATCCTCGATAATCTCTTATCCAGCTGATACCTCGCTTGGCTTTGATTGATCGCTGGACGCTCGACCATTGGGCTGGCGTGGCATCGCTCCAGGTCTATTCGGGTCCCGACTGGCCGCCCTTTGTCATCTGCCTTCAAGGCCCTCTGAATCCTGCCGGGTGGAAGAGTGCGGGGGGTTGGAGCAACACCACGCTGGAGTAATTTAGCATATGAGGCTTTAAATTCAATTTTCTTTTAAAACACCTCTCGGTTTCTTAAGTTGTTTGCAGCATAAGATCAGCAAGAAATCGGATCCTCGTAAAATTTATGACAAGCGTATCAACATCAAATACCCTGCAAACTGGCTCCCACCGCATCACGGTAAATTAGAATCTGGGAAGCGGAAGGGAGTCCGCGCGTGGGGGAAAATAAGACCAGCCCAACTGTAAGTAACCCTGCTGTCGTCCCAGGCCAGATAATCAACCGCGATGGCGGCGGATTTGTCAGGGGGCAGGCTTCATCAACGTAGAGGTTGTCCTCCGTGAAAGCCTTGTTGCACAACTCACGGCGCCCATTGGGGCGGATGCAGATCCCACCAGTGCGAGGTGGAGCCGACCCGTGATTGAGTAACATACTTGGTTCTTTGAATCTTTCTCACATCCATCTATACAGCCAGGCTCGCTCCCGAGGGATTTGAGCTCACCGTGGTTAAAAAGATGATTTTTTTACAGATTTCTTGCCTGGGTGGGTCGCTCATGGAAGAAAAGACCGGTTTATGTTTGTGTCAGCTTTGTAATTCAAGTGCAAATACAGGAGCGAAGGAATCAAAAGGTACATCAAGATCCAGGTAACCGAAAAGATATATCAAGAACTAGCGAAAACAGCCTCACAGTCCCCCTCGAGCTCATCTGCCTTTGATAATAAACTGATCGCCCACTCTGCTCGTGCCCCCGGCTCCCCATCGAATGCACGCTTCTTCGCCGCCCCTCCTGTTGTGGCGAGCAGCGATTTCGCGCTCTGGTATCCATAAGGGCCCAACGGAACAACTCGCCCGCTAAGTATTGCGTCATGGAGTATCTAGTTTCGCCTTTTTGAATTGGCGTGTTTCCATGGCAACAGCAGCCGACGGGATCAGGATGAATGAGCCGGAGGGAAACTCAATGACGAGTTTCAGTTGCTTCAGGTAGATGTGGCTGCCTAGCTTGTGATTGTAGTCACCGGTGGAGGTGACACCGCACATTCCATGTGGAGCGTTGAGCCCGTCTTCGTGCTCTGCTGTGACAACGTCCGGCCCCAGATTCCATGTAGCGGCGGCGAAAATCGAGTTGGAAAAACAAACCCCCAAGCGCATCACAATAATATTTATAAAGTTTGGGAAGATAATGTGCTAAGCCACCTAGAAAGACCATCACCGTCAACAATCTGGTCAATAATCACGTGGTTGTGCTTACTGGATTGGAACCCGGCGATCCGACGAATGCTGTGGTTCAACATCAGCAGCTGCAACAGCTGCCGATATTCCTTGGAATGGGCCAGATTGCCGGGTTTCTGAAAGATGAAAAGTAAAGACGATAATGATTACAGAGTCGAGATGGATACAACAGCCGTACCTTTTGCCCAGGGCCCTTTGTGACGCCATCACCCAGACTAAAATATGATCCGCGCCAGTGCTGACGGTGCTTGGCTTTGAAAACACCGCGTTGTAATCCACGCAGCCGTACCCCCTCCAAGAGGCACTCCAATTCCGCGATGACAGCGTCCCAGTTTTCGCCTTCTGGGCGACCGAGGAGCATGGCAACGATCCGACCGTCTGCATCTAGAATGAGCTTCGGATCACTAAGGGTCTGGCGTTCAGTAGCTGGATCATAATAATAAATGTGACAGTGCACGTACTGTCCATCCCATTCCACCAGGTCATGATCATTAGCAAGGAGGTCTTTGAGGTGCCGAATCTGGTAACGCGAAAGGCGCTGCCTTTTGGAGGCTCGAGGATCCGTCCAGCCTGTTCCTGATGAAGGGAGGTGATGAGCGGTGAATGAAGTTTGGTGTGATTGCTACTGCCGATAACTCTGTGAGTGTTTGTCCTTGGGAGGAGGGCCGAACCTCGTCGCTTGCGCCTGGGCAGTACGCGCACGTTGGCAGCGCACTTTTTTGCCTTCAGCGCCACGGCGCTTGTAGCTGGGGATGAGTGGCACGTCATCCACCGGTGGCAGCGGCGAGGGCAGCGGTTCAGAGAGAGGGGAGGAGGAATGCGACAAGATCTCCGCGTCGTCCTCCCAACCATCGTCGACCCCAGGGCCTTGATCCAATACGGCCGCATGGAGGTCTGCTGTAATGATTGCCTCACACAAGAAAGGCGCCAGGGAGGCCCGAGCTTACTGAGTTCCCCGTCGCGTGGTGTGCACCATGGTCGTGCAGAAAACCTGTGAAAGACGCACCAGTAAGGCGTGGATTACAAAAAAGGTGTAAAGACACGTGCCACCGCCACCACGTCGGCCACAGCGCCTCCGTAGGGCCTGTGGTAAGACCCAGTGTATCGCGCCGGGGCCGATGTTCCTGAGAGGTGAAGAATGGCACAGAAAGAAATGACATACCAGAAGTTTCGTTTGTCGGAAGTGGAGGAGGAAAGGAGAGAGTAAAAACATTGGGCATCATGGCTTGAAGGTCAGTGGCTTGAAGCGGCAGTTGTCGGCAAGTATGTCACTGAGGTCACAAGCATCATTGCTGTGTATGAGCACAGAAATCTTGACTTGCGCCTCAGCCCACCCTGTGTCTACAAGAGTCCTGAATTTACAAGATCTCCTATAATCACAAACCGTGTCGCCTTGTCATAGGTTATAATGGTGAGTGCAAGAGTGTATGAGAACATAAAGATCCTAATATTGCAAGGGATTCCACCACCTATTCCGTGTATTCCAAGAGTTTTGGGGGTACAGAAAAGCTAGCCAATTAATCTTCCGTATTTTATTTTGGAATCTTCCAACACAACAGCAATTGGCATTCAAAAGAACGTCACTGGGATAGTAGCCGATATGCGTGCCTGGTAAGTCACCAAATAAATTGGGAAAATGACATGGGGTTCATATGAACCTAATGAGCCATATATCCAAAATTTGGAGCAAACGATGAGGTTTGAGATGCGGGACAAAAGAACGAGCTGCATCATCGTTGATCAGTGTGCTGAAATAGGCAACACCACTTAGCTTTGTCATGAACCATACCTAACGAATGTACCTAGAGTTTTTTTTTTACCCAAAAAAAAGGGGAAATATATAATCAGGTTGATGACATCCCTAGGTGTTATATATCCAAAATTGAGAGTAGATGCTGAGGTTGGTAAAGCAGCAGAAAAATAACGAGTTGCACAATCAGTGGTGTCCAAAACAGGCATGCCATCACTTACCTTTGTCTTCCACCACAATGGGCTCGTCGCGCAGTCACTCCCCCTCAACCTCTTCAGAGCTCGATGGATTGCGCCAACACACGAACTATCTGTATGTGGGGCTCTCTCTCAAGCAATGCATCTATTGACGAAAAGGGATAGCAAGGAGAAGAGGCAGGCCGAGATGTGCGCCCAGCGACAGCAACAAGAGCGACATGAGCGGCAGGCTCAACGCAACGCTCTCGAAAGCAAACGAAGTCAATGGAAGGCTGCTTCTGCTCGCTACTACGAAAACCATCTGGAACTCAGAGAGAAAAAACGGCTGAAAATGGCAGAACAACGGTGCGTGTACAGTCCATGCCACATATGCATACTAATCAATGCCGATACCCTGATACCACTCAGTGCTGCGAAGAAGCTCACTAGACGGCGTTGGGATCCCCCCAAGAAGCCAAAACGCAACACTTCTCAGCGGGACGAACAACTGGAAGATTTCACCGCCAATATCAGCCTCGATCTCAATCCCGATGACCCACCTGTGCGTCGCCGGCAAAATTTAACACACGAGTGAGTCTTTGTGATCTTCATTGCTTCATGCCAGCGGCGACTCTGCCGATGACCCTACCAGTGAGCTCCTTGAGTGTTTACACACCGAAACCACACAAACCGCTGTGAGATCAAACAAATCAGACAAGTACAACGTGCAACTTGTTGTGGATTTCATCTGAAGCATTTTTACAGTGAAAATGTGTGGGAAGCCGCCGAGTCGCTCCTATTTCTCCAGCAACACACGACGCAAAATCCATTGCCAGAGGACCTACCGCCGTCGGATGAAATACTAACTTCAGAGTGAGTTCAAGGCCTGGTGGGGTTATTTCTGCATCGCTGATTCATCTCGCCATTTAGTGACAAAGTCGACGTGGGTGGGAACTCGAGGGATGGTGCGGGTGGTCGGTGGGCTGTATCTGGCGCTGGGTGATTGGTGCATTGGTGTGTTGGTGTGTCGCAGTCACATGCACCGACTTTGATTGATGAAACAGGATTTTAGGAATGCATACATATTCTACATACAGATGTAGTTTCCCCCTCATTTCGTGCAATTCAACTGCTGTTTGATTTTAGTCTGGGTTTTGTGAGTTGCAAAGGATACCAGAGGGTGAAGAGCTACCAAAATGAGCCGAGTTGAGCCTACGATCAAGATTTTCAGGTCTTGCGCCACATAAACGAGACCCCCACATGGAAACAGATGTCGGATACGGCGATGGTATGCCGGTAGCAACAGAGAAGCCCATCCGAAATGAGTAAATTAAGTTGGAGATCTCAGATCTCCAAGGACTTGGGATCAGTGATAACGTGGCAGTACAGAAAGCCATATTGAGATAGAGATGTGGACATTCAAAAAAAGACAAGGCAAAGAATCAATTGCAGGACGGCATTACACAGGAGCAAAAAAAAACATTAGTGGGGTGGGGACAGGCTACACTAATTGTCTGCAAGAACCTCCACCCATTTCTCGACCTGCTTGTTGTCATACATCAACTGGTAGAAGGCGAGGGCCTCTTGCTTGCTCCCCTTGCAGCGGTACTCTTGGTTGGGGCAGCCCTTGATTTGGGTGTTGGTGGCCTCGCTGGAACATTGAGTAAAACAAAAAAAAGAACAGACGAAATGGAGATGAAATACGCACAGGGTGTCATAAATGCCAGGATCGTGGCCAACGAAAACCACCCACCAGGCGCGGGATCCATCTGCGGCCAAGGAGTCCAGAGCTGCAACTTGGGCGGGGGTCTTGGCAACGACGCGAACGAACACATCTAGCCAAAGATGGATCAGGAACACACAAGCTAAAGGTGGGGACTTACTGTCTTCAGCAGCCTCCTCATTGAGTCTGGCCAAGATAGCGGGCAACTTGTCTAGAGCAAAAGTCAGGAAGAAGGGACAGGAATTGTCCATGACAACGCACCGTGCAGTTCCTCTGCAGTATGCGTCAGAGAATGGGCGAGCGTCAGGAGTTTTTTGGTGGTCGTGATCACCGCCCTAAGCTCTTCACAGGTGGTGGGGCCTTTGGGGGCGGTGGTTGCGGCAGGGAGGGTGTTCATTTTGCTTTGGAGGGGGAAACTATAAGTGTGATGGCTGGAATGAGACGAGTTGGACTAATAACATACTGGCCTGGGCACGCGGCCGATACAGATCCATGGAAGCGAAGAAGATCTGATTGAGATGGATTTCGTGCTTGTGTTGGACATTTTGGGAACGTGTAGAACCTGGATCCATGAGAAACACAAGGGAACACATGAGGAACCCTTGGTTACGGTATAAGTGTGTATTTTTTACCGGAATATGCCAAGATGAGCTGCATTGGCTATCGAATTTAGACCCAAAGGGGGATCCATCTGTATTTGGGGAAATATCAGTGCAAAAATAAAATAAAAACGAAAGTCGGGCTTTTCAATTCTCGTACCTGACCGCCCATTCGATACTCCTCACACTCATCCCCTCTCAAAAAAACCGACGATGGTTGCCCACGAGGGGACAAACGACGAACAACGCGAATTTCTATGCGGCAAACTGCCAGCGTACATGGCGGCACAGGAGGGCACCAAAAAAGTCTCCTTGACCCGGTTCTGGAATAAGCTCGACCAGGCATGGTTCAAGTGTTGGCCGGAGGAGGGAAAGCTTGGTCTGCCGCCACTCGTGCCGGGTGGAGAACCTCGAACCGTGGCCCAGACCGAGTTGCTGGGGGCAGAGACAGCAAAAAGCAAGGAAGTGAGTGCGGTGGCAGGGCGAGGAATTTGGCTCACACTTGATTCCTAGCGCTTGAAGGCTTGGTTGCACTACCGCGCGAAGGTCAATCGCCGGGTACCTGGCGCTGCCGCTGGACCTAGTCGCCAGACCCAGCGCTCACTGTTCAGGGTGTTGAAGAAAAACGAGGTGAAGCGAGCCGTTCGCCCCGTCGAAGTCTACCAGAAGATATTTGGCACCAAGATCAAGGAGGAGATAATGAAACGAGGGTATGGAGAGCTGAACAAGGAGGCTGAAGCTGAACGTGAACGTGCCGCGGCGGCGGAGGCTGGTCTGATCGAGTTCAGGGTTCTGATGGAGGATGAGATGAAGGTGGATGAGATGCAGGTGGATAATGAGACAGTGGCGCGCGTGCGGAAGACTCGGGGGTTGAGGATGAGTTTGTGGCGCAACACGGTCATTGAGATGTACGGGGCAGAGTCCGAGGATGTAAAGGGAGAGGTGGAGGCCACGACAGTCAAGTTCAATGCGGAGCGCGCCATTGGCGAGGGAGACGCCAACGACGACAAAGAACACACACCGGAGGAGTACCAGCAGTAAGTGTTCTTTTGTGCTTTGTGTTGACGATGCTAATGCGACATTCAGTGGGATCGACCAGATTGGGGGTGTCTTCGCGAAGATCCAGGAGGCGACGATGCTGGAGGCCGGGTGGTTCGGTATCATGCTGGTAGGGGGACCCATGCCCCGCCGTGGTGGTGTGATCTCGACAAAAACGTAAGTACCTGTTTTGGTTGTGGGTGCTTGTGTACAACACTGATCCCTTCTTTGCTTCTTCCTTGACAACATCTGCTTTGGTACCACGCCTCTTGGTAGCGACTTCCAAGCCAATCACCCGAACTTCGAGGAGGTCAAGAGCCAGTTCAATAAGTTCTTGAAACACACCTTCCGTATGTAATTTGTCTGGGTGTATATTAATGGTGATTAATGCTTCATTCGACAGCGCACGAGGTCCGCGACAGCAGAGGGTTCCCTGCCCCAGGGACGGATGAGGCCGCTGATGCGCTCCGCGGCCTGATCTCTCTGGATCCAGTGGACAACGATGACGACGACGATATGGGAGCAGCGGCCACCACAAAGTCTGGGCCGCCGAAGCGTATACGGCGAAAGAAACCTTCTGCAGCCGTCTCTGTTCAATCCCCCACGATTTCGACTCCATCCTGGACGACATGGCGGCGTCTGACTATGATGCCGCCTCCAGCACGTTTCAGTTACGAAGCGCCCCTGCTGGCTGGTTGGACAACGAGGATGAGTTTGCGTATGAGACGATGGGCAGGGTGGGATTTGAGGTCGGGGGCAACAGATTCGAGCTCGGGGGCAACATCTCCAGCGTCCTTTCCAGCGCTGAGCCTGTATGCCCGGCTCCACAGCCCATGTACCAGGGTGCTGCCTTTGACAAAGATCGCGAAGTGGGTGGCAGCCCTGGACCCGCGGCGAAGCACAACACCGTGGAGGTCAATGGCTTTCACTTCCCCACCCCCAGCATACTTTTCCAAGCATTTGGCAAGGGCGCAGCGTGCTCCACGTCGTTCACAAGCGGAGTCTCTATGACACCCGCCTCATCATTCTCCTCCTCGAGCAGCGGCCTCACTCCCTCGGCGTCGCGTAATCTGTTTTCCGGGACGTCCATCAGCGTTGCCAACACAACACAGCCGCTGCCTCCTCCTCCTTCCACAGACCCCCCCGCAGTTCCCCTGCGTCGACGCCTGCCGTGTTCACCAATGACCGCCCAGCAGGCCCCCCAGCGCCATCGCACCCATCTGCGCTGACCTTCTTCACCTCCACCGTCGCCAATGCCACAGTTGCCATTCAGCAGGCTGATGGTGCCAATGGCTGCTCCCACTCCTGCATCTGCGCCAGCTCCTACTCCTGCGTCTGCACCAGCTCCAACTCCTCCGGCCGCAGCGATTCCGCAATACATCCAGTCGCGCCCTATGGCGAATCCGCCGAAGGGTCACCCCGCAGCCAAGAAGGCTGCGGCAGTCAAAGCTCCGGGGAAGCAAGGAAGACCGCGCAAGAACCCTGCGCCTGTCAACGAGAATGCCGCAAACCCGGGTCAACAATGACGGAGGCCGCCCGCATCGAGACAGCGCGCATCAAGCGCGAGGCGGTGGCACAGCGCAAGGTCACCGTAGAGATGCTGAGGCGTGGGAAGCTGATGGACACAAAGGCGGCAGAGCGGGAGGCGAAGGAGAAGGAAGAGGCGCAGTGGCTGCACAACCCCGCTGGCGGCCACGACCTCTTTGTCACCGGCTCACGCCCCAAGCGCGCTGTGAGGCTGCACTATGTTTGCCCACCGTTGCGGTGTAGTCCGACCACCTAGTTTGCATCGTCCGCCGGCCCCAGAGTTCGACTGCGACCGTGTCCGATGAGCAATTACACCGTCCACTGGCTCCAGGATCATTCCGCCACACTCTGCGATCGTCTACAACCTATTTTGCATTGTCCGCCGACCCCAGAGTCTGACTATGACCGTGTTCGATGAGCAATTACACCGTCCGCTGGCTCCAGGATCATTCCGCCACACTCTGCGATCATCTACAGCCTAGTTGGCATCGTCCGCCGGCCCCAGAGTCTGACTATGACCGTGTCCGATGAGCAATTACACTGTCTGCCGGCGTCAGGATCATTCCGTCACACTCTGCGATCGTCTACAGCCTAGTTTGCATCGTCCGCCGGCCCCAGAGTCCGATTGCGACCGTGTCCGATGAGCAATTACACCGTCCGCTGGCCCCAGGATCATTCCGCCACACTCTGCGATCGTCTGCAACCTAGTTGGCATTGTCCACCGGCCCCAGAGTCTGACTATGACCGTGTCCGATGAGCAATTACACTGTCCGCCGGCGTCAGGATCATTCCGCCGACTCCAGAATCACTCCACTACAAGAAACACACCACGAAACGTTTCCGACATCTGGGAGGGAGAGCGAGAAGAGGGGGGCCTGTTCCCGATCGTCGGAAAGAATGAATGGAGTCATCGGAATAAGGGAAAATCACATGGACTTTAGAAACAGTATAAATACCACTCACTGTATCTGGAGAAATCATCTCCGAACTCCCCTGCTCTCTGCTACGGTCCTAGACTAGAGCGGAAAAGTAGGATACCTGCCAATCTAAAGAGTTCACTGGTCACCAGGGGCTCTCTTCTTTACTCATCCTCCATTCTGAACAAGAATAAATCCCCAGAAGCGTCGTCCTTTAGGCCCTTCACAAAAACTCATCAGTCCTCTCCAGGTCCTGAGAGGCACTGTCCACTAAACAGATTCATACCGTGAAGCTCCAAAAGAGCCCCGGTACGGCACCAGTTCTTGGTACAGATCCGATCTGACCCCGAATGACTGCGCGAAAAACAAAATCAATTACCCCGATCCATTCTCCACTTTGAACCCTGCCAACAATATAGCATTTCGGAGTGTGCGGATTCTCCGAGGAGCCATCCACATCCTTCACATAGTCTGTTGAAGCATCCGCCTTCTACGTTTAAATCAGTCGCGGTACCGTGGAGCGCGATCAGAGACCTGCGGACATCATTGTTCCGTTTGCTTTCAAAAGCGGACAGTGTCCATTCGATATAAGAAACCCTTAGAAACTACATATCCTTGGAGGCTTACGAAGCGAACCCGCATCGCGACGGAAGCTTTTTAACAGCTCCGCCTGTAGAACGGAATTCACCGTCTATCCCCAAGAAGGCCCCAGATTCGTATCAACATATCCGGTGAAGGATACAGGTCTAGAAAAAGGGCGACCCAGTGCTTCCTACGCGAGTGGAGACGATTCCGCCGTGTACCAGTAGTGCGAAACAAATATTATTGGAGAATCCGGATCTTCATCAGACAGATCATAACTATTACACTAACCAACTAAACTTTAAACCACACAGGGAATTTTATCAAACACAAAAACCGAAGACTTCCGTCCCAACTGAAAGCTGTAAACTTTATTCCCTCTAGAGGACGAACACTACTCTACTTGCAAATATTACCCTGCATCTAGTAGAACCGCAGTCCATATCACAGCACCGTGATGGCCACAAAGAACCCCGATGGCACTGACATCATCCGGCCGAAGAAGTGCACACGTGCGGAGATCGCGGCAGAGGAGGATCGTGAAATGCTGGCCAACTTGAAGAGCAGCAG
Organism: Mycena sp. CBHHK59/15; assembly: GCA_029204085.1. NCBI lineage: Eukaryota > Fungi > Basidiomycota > Agaricomycetes > Agaricales > Mycenaceae > Mycena > Mycena sp. CBHHK59/15. The sequence continues at coordinate 184,489 of JARGXW010000178.1, read as the reverse complement.
GACGGTGGGGAAGGCACCGCCGAAAAAGTACGTCTCATTTTATTTTATCTAAGTCCGGTACTCACTTTTAAATCCAGGAAAGCACGTAATTAGATGGGATGTGCGAATCCGGCGGCTCAACCAGCCTCTTTTTCTTCTCCTAGCCTTGCTCAACGCAAGGCTTCTTTTTACTTCCCACCTTCAACGGTGTTCCTTCGCGAGCTCTCAACGGTGTCTGTTGGCGTGCTCAACCACATCTTTACATTGCTCCTCGCGGCCTTCAACGGCCGCCGTCGTTCGTACACACCGTATCTACCTCATCGATTGCAATAAATTTACTTGTGCGCATGAATGCTTGACACCCAGCCGCCTTGAGATGATACATCACCGTAACTTAGTGAAAATCTTGGCAGATCAGCCGAGTCCTCAGTGGCTTGTATTTGGACTTAGAGATTTCAAAATTTCAAGCTTGAAATTTTGAAGAGGTAGTAGAAAAAATGAATTTATGAAGTATACGAGAGTATGTGGGCTGAGTGCATTCATGTAGATAGATGAATAGTGGCAGAGGTAGACAAGGGTAACGAGGTAGTAAATAGTGGGAGACTCCCACAGGTACACATGAGGCGTGGGCGTGAGGTGGGTGTGGCCATGCGGCGATGGGCAGCAACGGAAGCGGTGGTGGCGCGCGGCGGGAACAGCATGGTGCAGCGGCGCACTGGGCACACTAACAACGCCCAAAAGGACGGGAGCCAATGGGCATGGCCTCATATGGGGTCCCTATGAGCTACAACGGGCAGCAGCCGGCGCCGGAGGGCGGCGGGAAGCGGCGGTGTCGCGAGGCGGGAACGGCGCGGTGCGGCAGCGCACTGGGCACTCTGGCAACGCCGAAAGGAGCGGAAGGCGATGGGCACGAGGCTGTGAGGTGGGGCTTGGCTGCAACGGGCAGCAGCCGGCACTGGAGGGCGGCGGGAAGCGGCGGCGATGCAAGGCGGGAAGGGCTCGATGCGGCGGCACGCTGGGCAGGCTGGTGGCACCCAAAAGAGCGGGATACGTGGGCAAGAGCCTGTGTGGAGTGGGGCTCGGCTGCAATGGGCAGCAGCGGGTGCTGGAGGGCGGCGGGATCCGGCACAATCGCAGCGGGAAGGGTGCTGTAAGGCGGTACGCTGGGCGGGCTGGTGTTGCCAAAAGGACAGGGAGCCGGTGTGCATGGCATCGCATGGAATGTTCCGGGGCTGCAATGGGCCGTGAAGGGCGCGGGAGGGTGGCAGGAACCGGCGCAAGCGCGGAGGTGGTGTGAGAAAACAAAGTGTCGTAGCAGGCCAGAGAGGCAGTAAGAAGCGCTGTAAAGGGTGCCAGAAGAGGTAGAGCCAATGTGAAACAGCCCTGCTAGCCTGGATAGGCCAGCAGGGCAGCCAAACGGCGGGAGCGGTGGAGGAGCGAGTGGAGGGAGCAAAGAGGATTAGGAAATAACAGGTGCAAACAAAACTGCACCCTGCCAAATGCTCCATTCCACAAGAGCATTGGTATCGTCTATAGGGACTTTCCAGGCTCTACAAACACGCCGGTGAGCATTTTATATCACATTGAAGCTATCCTACGGTTAATATGGGCCGCAAGGGAGCGGTGGCGAACTGCCACTTTGGGTAAGGCGGGACAGTACAGCCACGCACCAGCAAGCGGCACGGAGCAGCGAGCGGGCAGGCACACGTGAGGAATTACCCAAACAGTATGTTACTCTCAAATGATACATCATGGCGGATCTATCACGAGAGATAGTGATATATCACGACCGATCTCTCACGAGAATAAGATGATATATCATATCCCCACTATAGCCTGATTTGCCATCTGGTCCAATAAGTTCCCAAAACTGTGCAGGATTGCAGTTGATCTGAAGAAGATGTCCCACACATTATGTTTGCACTTGAAATGAAAGACATCAACAGGCAGGCCAACATTGTCAAAATAATGATCCTCACAGTGGTGAAGATGCTTGAGAAATTGACAATTGTTGTCATAAAAATGTATGATGGCATTGCTGCAGGGAATTCTTCTGGAAAGGTTGCCTTCAAAAAGGCCTGCAGAGGGTTAAAGTAAAGTAAAACTAGCAATAAGAATGGCTTACTTTGACAGCAGTAACACCCTCTGAGCGAAAGAAAGTGGCTCAGGAAATTATCACCTCACAGCAGCACACAAATAACTGTTCATTATGAGTCTAATTGCAATACAAGTGGCCTTTGAGATGTGATGCTGCACTGGGTTCCAAGTCAGCCTCCTGTTCAAGAGGTTCTATTATTGAGGTGGATGCAGTGCCTGCGATAGGCACTTGGGAAATGCCTGCTTTGCACAGGCAAGAATGGAGCTGAAACATAGTTGTGTTTTTCTCCTCTGTATCAGTTTGGAAGGTCCTATGAGTGGGGTCTGAATAAGTTCTATACCCTGGGTCTGTTGTGGCATTACATCCATGGATGCAACAAACTTTGAGTAGGTGAAGGTGTGTGTGGCAGCAAAGGTCACGTTGGGACCAGAGGGCCACAATGCAGTCATGAACACTGCAGGCAACATGATGGACCACTACTCCATTATGCACTCCACCTGCCATTTGGTCTGGATAAAAGAGTTTGAATCAGCTCAGAGAAACAAAGAAAAAAGGTAGTACATACACCAGTTTCTGTCACCACCCTTGTATATTTTTGTACAATGATTGCAGGTATGTGCCCACATTTCTTGACCAGTCCCAACCATCCAATATTTTGGTCAACTAGAACTTGACTGAGGTGATGATTTTGATGGCCATGATGGGGAAGCACAAGATTTTCACCTTGGTTGGTCTTGTCTCAAAGTGTGGCCTGGAGGAAAAGAGACACTAATACAAGATCACCAGCCAATTCATCTTTTAAACACAATACAGTAGACTGCTCAGAAGTGTGAGCTAGAGCACTGTTGTATACATGAGTGATGCCCTGACATGTAGCACTTTACTGATGTTAGTTAATGGACATTATAAACTGTCTGAACAATCTCACTGAGAAAGGCACAGTTGCATCTCAAAGTAGAAGCAGAGTGCATGCTCAACATAACAAGATTTGAAAATGTGAATGCAGTTAGGAATTTGTGGCAGCTCTGGTGGTTGTGGCTTATAGTGCTCTTGACAGGCTGTAGGATTGTTCACCTCCTGAGCAAAGTAATTGTAGTAATACTGGGTATAGCAGTCTGGAAATAGAATCAGAACCAGGTGATTAATATTGTCAAAATAACCTACTTTGACAGAGAGATTTCGAGAAGATTGGCAGAATACCCTATCAAAGTGTATATCTAGAGTCTGCCTTCAACAACTCTTTTGCCACTGAGACATGCTGAATTACATGACTCTCATGCACAGAATGACACAGGAGGGACAATTGTTTTGGCTCCTGGAAAGGGTAAGGGTTTTCGTTTCATGTTTAGCATACACTTGAAACTGACCAAGTGTTTGTATGAACATCCATGCTGCTTGAAATTATCATCCAGAGAAGGCTGATTGGGGCCAAGATAAAATGCTTCAGCCAAATCACCAAAAGCATTCCAGGTAAGCAGGATAATGGTAGAGTCCAAATCCAACACAGCAGACATGGAAGCAGCAATATATGCTGGAAGTGAGACTGGATGAGGATTGGAAGGTGGTACAATCTCAAGCCGTAGTTAGTGAGTCAACTCCAAAAAACACTGGACATGGTAGAATTAGAGATTTTTTTCAAGAGAGGGGTGTGCCAAAAGCCTCTCCAGGATTTGAACTGCAAGAGCAGTGGACGACATGGCAGCAGAGAAGGACAGGAAGGCTGACCAAATAGTGCCACTTAACTTATTGTTGTACTGAAGGGAAAGAACTGGAAGTAAGTCACTCCAAGTTTTCACCTTGAGGTTTCCATCAAGGCATATTCAGACAATTGTCCAAGGATAATCCTTGAGTAAATAGCTAGACAGATCTTCTTAAGAGTTTTGAGGTTTTGATTGTTGGGTGAATCCAGTCTCAGAGGGATACAACAGAATGGAATATATGGATCCAACTACTTGAGGGATTCAGAGAAGAGAATGGTTGCAGGATGCCTCCAGAGGGAAATATATGGAGGAATCTGTCTCAGGGATTTGCAGGGAGGAATTCTCTGGAAGCAGAGGCTGAAAGAAAAGCCTGTGCATGAATGCCAACTGGAAATCTAGCCAACATAAGGGTGGAGTGAATACTTTATGCATTTGCTCTGTGTATTTATGTGAAGATATGCAGCTTCAGGGCAAGGCTACAGGGATATTGCTGGAAGGATTTGTCAGGAAGTGTTCAGCAGACTCTGCCATCATCCCCATACTTCTCATTTACATGATTGATACCTATCTTAGGTAAAACCAAAAGCCGAGTCTTAGCTGATGTTGGCTGAGGTGAATAGGCAGACATCAGCTAAGGTAAGATAGGCCACATGGACGATGCACATACATCACATGAGAAATCATGACAAAAGTGTTACTTTGGCCAAAATCTTACAGCTGTTTGCAGAACTTAGGGTGCAGACATTTTTTTTTTTCCATTTCAGGACTTTTTTTGATTGTTTTGACCAGAACAGCTGTTCCAGCATCAAATCTGAACCGTTTTTCTCAGGACCAGGACCAATCAATTCACATTGAAATTCTGCAGGGCTTGGCCTCCTCAGGTTTTTGTTTGGACCCCAGAAGCAATTTATTGGCTCTCATATGTAGTTTTTTAGGCACTTGCGCCCAGAACAGCTGTAACATCAGCCATACTGACCCGATTGACCTAGTTTCTTGGATATTATGTATTTGGAGGTATTTTGGAGGGCATGGAATACTAGGATAGTTAACGTAGCTCATGCTTGGAATGTATAGCTGGTGGGATTTCAGGCAAATTTGCTTCACCAACAAGTCACTTGTTGCAAGGGATTCCACGCAGATACGGATGCTCCCAGGACATAGGACACTCCCTTTGATATAATACATGCATTGGCACCTCAGGATCCACCAGAAATGACCTGGATCGGCACAAGACATGTGCAGTATGAGGTAAATTAGCAATGTGAGGGCCCTATGCCCTCGGGAATACACACATATCCAGCATACAAAAAAAATAAGTCAATCGGGGCATAGGAACCAATGTTAGACGTGTTCTGTGATTAAAGACTGGAAAAATTGCTTACCTATGTCAAGAACTCCCCGCAGGGACCCAATAAAAAAATGTAGGTTGCTATGCCCAGTGGAATTTCAATGCAAATTGATTGGTCCTAGTCTGGAGAAAAGCGGTTCAGATTTGAGGCCAGAACAGCTGTTCTGGTCAAAACGATCAAAAATGTCCTGAAATGGAAAAAAAAATGTCCACACCCTAAGTTCTGCAAACAGCTGTAATATCATCCAATAGAGCCCTTAATTAAGAAATCAGGCTGCACAGAATTGTCCCTAGTAATGATAAAAACAATCCCTTGTGGCCCAAATTTTGATCTTGTCTGGTTTGAGAGCAGTATTAACTGAATACCCCCAAAACAGGCAATTCCCACCACTTTCCGCCACTTCTTGACATGCTGGCCATGAGGTGGAAGCTCAAAAACCTTGCAAACCTCAATAAGCATGGCCTATTTGCGTTCACCAACCAGGCTAGGACTACAGCCAGGAAAAATAGAGCAGCAAAGGGGAAGGAGAATTTGTGTCATCCTCCACACTTTTGATGTGCTCATTAATACGTATTCTGTGCACAGGAGCCTTTGGAGCATGTTGAATGCCCAAGGAAGCTTTGGAAGACGCGACATGGCCCCAAAAACACATCTTTCTCGGACATCAGTGACCACAGCACTTTCTCACATCACTCACTCCCACGACACATTCTAACCTTGTTAATCAACATCTTAACCCCATCGTGTTCTCCCTGGCCTTCCTCACGGTCCTCTTCATGCGCTCTGGATGTGCTGGGGGATGAATACCTTCACTCAATGCATCTGAAGGCCTTGCTGACAGCCAGAATCATATATCTGTTGATGAGCTGCTTCCTCCCGATGCCGTTGACCTTGAGACGGATCCATGTGTCATTGATGTCCCCAAAGGCGAGGAAGACCCATTGGGCACATATGGACCTCCTGAACCTGACAGTGATCCCCTTGACAGCTCAGATGAACCATCACTTCCCGAGGGATGTCCATGGACTGATCGCAAACCTCCCACCAAAGTTATGGCACTGGAGGCACTTGATGCCATCAAACTTCTTTTGTATGTGCCCCTGGTCCCTGGGAAGCAGAAGCGGATTATTCCCACCAACATTAATGGCTGGTCATGGACCCATTTGAAACAGATTTCTGAATTTCTGAACCTTTACACTGGCCAGCAGTCCAAGACATGTGGACAATGGATGGAGTTGTCGGTTCAGGCTGAAATAAGCAGTGGTCGCAAGGGGAACCACTATGGTGCTGTGAGGGGCATACGGGACCGTGCACAGAAGTATATCCTAGAGCAGGAAGTTCCTGTTAATCCCTTCGGAACTTAGGCTCGCTCTAAGCTGGAGACCCACCCAGAGCTTGCTGAAGAGCTAAAGGCACATCTTATGGCTATCGGAAAATACTGCCAGGCTCAGTATATCATCACATTCCTGAATCGGCCCAAGGTCCAGGGTGCTTATAATCTCAAAAACACTATCCATATCTCTACGGCCCAGCACTGGATGCATGCTCTCAAGTTTTGCTGGGTTAAGAACCACAAGGGACAATATGTGAATGGGCACAAGCGAGAGGATGTTGTGTGATATCAACAGGAGATATTTTTACCTGCATAGTACCAGATGGAGGGCAGAACTCAGACAGGGACAGGTGACAATCTGGATATCAAAGAAGCAGTGGATGCGATCAATGATGCCAGGAAGAAGCTTGTCATTTGGTTCCACAATGAGTCAATTTTCTATGTTCATGACCATCAGACAGCACAGTGGGTCGCAAATGATGCATCTCCCTCCCCATATGCGAAGGGAGAGGGTGTTTCTCTCATGGTCACTGATTTCGTTTCCACTGATTATGGTTGGCTGTCGTCAAAAGACGGGACAGAGTCAGCTCATGTCATTTTTTGGCCTGGTAAAAATTGTGATGGGTACTTTACTAACGAAGACATCCTCACACAGCTCGAGAAAGCAATGGATATCCTATCCCGAGATTATCCAGATGAGGATCATGTCTTCATCTTCGATAACACCATGACACACTTAAAACAGGCAGAGGATGCAATCTCAGCATGGAAAATGCCAAAGAATACACCAGCAGTTAGAAAGAACTGGGGAATCAAGGTCAACCTACGTAATGCAGCTGGCCAGGTTGTCTATGACAAGTCTAGGAAGCCGAAGAAGACTAAAATCAAGATGACGAACAGTTATTTTGCTGACGGCCGACCCCATGAGTTTTACTTTGGTCCAGATTCAGAGCGACCTGGAATTTTCAAGGAAATGGCCACCATTTTGAAGGAACATGGCCATGACATCACCTATACTGATGACAAGGGACTGGTAAAAGAGCTGAATGCACAGTGCCCACAGTTCTACTGCACACCTGAGAACCCCTGCTGCTGCATTCGTCAAATCCTTTATAACGAGCCAGACTTCACCACTGGTTTATCGCTTCTCGAAATTGCTGCAAAAAAGTGCAGATTCTCTGTGCTGTTCCTCCCAAAGTTTCACTGTGAGCTCAATTTTATTGAGATGTGCTGGGGAAAGGCCAAACGACTTTAGCAACTGAAGCCCCCTTCATCAAAGGAAGAGGATCTTGAGGCAAAAAACATAGTTGCAGCTTTACATCAGGGAAATCCTCCCTAGCAATTTTGCGATATTTTGTCACAAAATATATTGCCCCCCAAAATATTTTCAGCACATTTGCGATATCCACGGATATTTTGTGAAACTTTTATGCACATTTTCTTACACAATCTCGAAAAGTCTAAAACAGGGTGCAGCAGGCATTACAAGCACCCCATTGAGTTTAGCAAGTGCAAATCTCAGCTCAAACAACCTCATGAAGCAGATTCCAGTGATTGTCCAATTGAGCTCTCGACGAGTTTTGCTTTAAGTCATTCAAACTCCGCCGATCAATCTGTCAAATAGCAGCAAACATTGCCACGACAACACTTTTCTCTTCCTCTTTCCACTTCCCTCAATCGCCTGCCCCGCCACTTCCTTTCTCCTCAAGACCTTCAAGAACATGGGCTCCTATTGTGGCTGGTATTCCTGGGCCTCACCGTCTCTCACTGTTGCTCTCCTGTTCTGCACTTCTGCACTCCATCAAGACAGAACGTCTCAGGCCATCGCTCACCCTCACTCACGTGGTCCCGCAACGTCGTCAAACAAGAGCAACCTTCCCTATGTTTCCTGTTCGCCAAACCAATACTCCTGTCATAAGCCCTTGCATATTTCCAAGCTACCGCATCCACCAACCAAGTTGTAGAATAACGCAAGACACAACAAATTCCCAGGTCACGCAGTCTGCCCTGCTGTCCTCACAGGTCTACGAACGTGAACCTGCCCCTCTGCCACTGCTCGCTGGCCCTTGCTCCCCTCCCCCGCACCGCGCTGTCCCATCTCCTGCCGCACTTCGAGCACACGCGGGGCCCGCTGCCGCTGTCTCCACTCCCACACCGCACGGTGCCCATCAACCGGTCCATGCCGCCACCGTCCTTGCCCGGCCTGCGCTGCCCACCGCCACTCCCGTTCGCACACGTGCTGCTGCTCAGTGCAGACTCGGAGTACTACAAGTGCCCCGACTACCGGGATCCGTGCGACCGCGACATTCCGATGTGTGACCTCAGTCATGTGGTGTCCTGATGGTTGGCCCAGGGCTGGTGTTTTATTTGGGTGGGTGTGTTAGTTCTGAACTACTGCAGTAGTATTTTTCTGTCCTACGTACTGTCAAATATATGGGTTCTTCACTCATCGCGTCATTGTGTCATTGTATGATATATATGAAGTGGAACTACAATGAAACCAGGCCACCAAGTCAATGATATTCTGAGCAATTTTTGAGATATAATTGTGATATTTTGTCGGGGGGTAAGATAATTTGAGCAAAATATTGATACCTCAACAATCTTCGCTATTTCTCGACATTTTGAGATAAAATATCGCAAAATATCTTGGGGGGGTTTCCCTGATGTAGACTCTGTCACTCTGACTGATATGCAAAAGTGAGTCTTCATATCATACAATGGTTAATAATCTCACATGGCCTGCATATTTTCACATCGGTTGCATCGATTCATGGATGCTTGTTGTAAAGGATTCAAGAGAAAATGGGCAGCATGAGCAGGGAAGGATTACTGTGGTCATTGAGTCCTTCCTGAAACCTTGATGATTGACTTGGAGGCTGCAATGGCAGGCAAGGCTGCAGAGAAACCACTTGGATAGGAATTGTACATATGCCTACAAGATTACGACTATGTCCATGATTTATACAAAGTAGCTATTACAGTGTTGTACCATCACTTGGGACGGTCAAATTTGATTTGATCCCGGCTTCAAATCTTGCATGATTTTCACCAAAACTGAGTCACCCAAAACCATCTTTATGGTCCAATCTATATATGTACCATACCAGAGGGTGATTGAGTACGAAACCATTGAGATCGAGGCTTATCTGTCCTGAATTGCATTATCGATCAAAAACCACCACTTGGGACGCACAGCCACAATTCACTCTGTCTACCATATTTCCCTCGAAATTATATTAGTCTCAGTTGCAAAATTCATCCTAGAGGGCTATGAAATACTTTGGCTTGCACTTGTGACTTGCTTGTGACCCATACCACTTGCACAGAGGGAGAAATAAAGTCGAAATTTGGCAGGGTCACACATGTCACATACCCTAAGTTTCATTTGTTCAGACCATTTGGGCTTCCTCAGACCTGCTGGAACAAATTCTAACAGTGAGAAATGTTTTCAACCCTCTGAATTCATGACCAAAGGCCTTTGGATGGTGATTTGGGTCGGTTCAAGTAAGATATAGGCCAGATCATGTGTTACAAAATTTGAAGATCAGGCACTTTTGGGATTGATGTCTCTCAGGCAGCAGATCTAGCTGCTCAATAACCCCACGCCTAGGCATAGCAATAGACCATACGTCTGTAATGATGCCTACAAAATTTTGGGGCAAACCAGGCACACATTGTGGCACAATACTGATTCGTCCCAAGTGGTGATACCGTCCCAAGTGGTGGTACAACACTGTATTCTATTTACTTAGAACGAGTGGAGAGGCATTACAGCTTAGTTACGCCAGTTGGTCACAGCAAAGGTCACATCACGTGATGTATGCGCGCCGTTCGCGGGCCCGTGATTACCCCAATATAGGTTAGATCCAGCAAATGTCCGAACTTTAAGGCGCTTAATCTTTTCCCACGGTATTCTGAGTATGCCAAAATGCTTATTCGGGAAAGGTGAGCAGGAAACTTTTTGGGAACCCCCAAAATTTGAGCATTTTGTCCGAACTTTGGACACGACCTAAAGGGATAATCAGCGGTCCTGCCGTCCGCCTCCAACAAAGCTGTGCCTACGTCAGGGCAACCAGGCCGGTCTACGGCCATCGGCAGAGGTCGGCAGAGGTCGGCCCAGCTCAGCAAAGGTCTGCCGACGAGGTGAAAATCCACGATAGACTATGACACAAAGTAAAGGGAGCTATGTACTGTATTTTAAAAATATGGTGCATGTGGTGCGTTTAGAGTGCCCAGAAGGTGAGGGGCCTGCATATCCAATACTTCCCTCTTTGTCGCGTCCGCATGTAAAGTCCAGGATCACCGTGACACCGACAGCAATACCAGACGCAGGGGTTTTGAGTGGGTTTGGGGCAGACTGGGGGGGCGGCGAATCCTTGGCGAAGGACTGGATGGGGGTAGAGAGCTTTCCGTCAAATGTCCTTGCTCTGCCGAAACACGTGTTGTTTACACCTGCTGACGTGACATGGGGAATCCCGTTCTCCCCTCCAGGCTGGCACACTGATTCATATATTGCGATAAAAATATATTCCTAACTATTGAAGCAATGTATATGCCATCCTGTCCTCTACTGTAATGAACTCAATCAGCGGTAAGACGAAAGTATGCCTAAAGATTACACTAGGTCGGACCCCGAAGAGCGCCTCACGTGCAAAGCGGGGTCCTTATCCGGAATTAAGGTTTTCGCCACCTTGACTACGACCTACGTTCCGAAAGGGGACCTACCTGAGTTTAATATATTATCCTGCCTATCCCCTCCTCAAATGTGGCAGCTCTTGTTGGCTGGTCCCTGAGTATGTAACGTCTTTACCGTGGCCGCAATGCTTCATTTTCTAACCCCGAGTTGCCACCTGCTGTTCGCTGTCCCGCGATCGCGAAATGGGTCACGAACTTCTACGTACGACGATCTCTCTAGGCACAATCCATGCTATCGCGACCCCGACCCGTCGAAAAGGCTACGTTCCAAGGCATGCCCGTGAGCCCTCATCGACCTTGTCGGCGCCAAATTTGACACCGTTTTCACTGCCCCCATCCCCCCTGTCTATGCGTTGTTTGACCCCCACGTTCAGGTGGTCTGCAGTGGCACAACTATATGGCACATGTGTAGCACCGCAAACCCATGGAATGATCGATATGCTGCATGCGCTATGGAGGTTCTGGCGAAGGACTCTCAGGCGCAAATCAATTCCGAAGTCATTCAAATTGTGACCCGCCGACTAGGGACCATTCAAATAAGGCATTGGACGAGCTGATGAATATCGTGGATTACAGAAAAGTCCCGCATCCGATAATCAACTAAACGATTGCAACAGATATGTATGGTTAGTAAATGCCCGGTATCAGAACGTACTGGACTGTCGCTGCCCATGTGTCCCACTCTTTGCCGAATTCATTTCTCAGCCCCTCATCCTCCTTCGGAATCCGCCAAGTCAAGCCCGTTACGACAAGAAACATCACAAGAGAATACAACGCCACGAACACCTTGCCAGCCCTGCTCCCTTTAATCAAGCACTCCATTACCCAGCTTCCGGGACTGCCGTAGTAGATAAGTAGCCCAGCAAATGCTAGGAACGCGCCTGTGTAACTGGGATGGCGGACAATGCTGTAAGGCCCGGTCGTTACTAGTACGTGGTTCTTAAAGATGCCGGTCTCGAATGTGAAATGCCTGCCTAGCGCATGGTAGCACTGGAGGCGGAGTATGGCTCCACCGGCAATGAGAAGGGATCCGAGCGCGAGCGACGGCGTCATGGTAAAACGGACGTCGCCGAGGTGTCCGCCGAATGCAAGTGCGGTGAGAAGTCGCTGCGACAAAGCCGACTGGGGCCCGAGCTGCGCTGCAATGACGACAGTCTCTGCCATCGCGATACACCAGTAAAGCATCTGTATGAAAGATGAGTTGCTTGTCTCATGAACTTTAGAAAACACCCGCCCTCTGGATCTTGCGAAGGTGTTGAGAAGCCAACATGAACTCCAACCCGGTCGGAGCAATTGCTCTCCCCGCATCCACGAGTGGTGGGTTCGGAGATGTCGTCGCGGTGTGCAGACCCAGCGTCGCAGCAGTGATGCACAAAATTCTTGAGACAGGCATGAGGGACGGGGGAATGCTATGTTTTCCCCCTTCTTTTTGACTCTCTTCCTCGAGGCCGATGCTAATTTTGAGTGGTTACGCAATCAAGTTCGATTCTACACCTTCGCGGGATGCCCTTCTTCGAATCTGGATCTGCACGGGAAACACATACTCCTTCAGACCCACTCGTGATTTCATATTAGGTACCTGTCGCCGTCTTAAGTTCCGCATGTCAGTAAAAAAAGAGAGAACTGGGCTGTGATAACGGAAGAATGACCAGATCCACGCCAGATGTACAAGATAGCGGCCGTGACCCGAACAGATGTCAGTTTCCTTTTAGAACGAGTCTCGATGGTTCGCGGGAGAGGTCCTTCAAATCTAAATCTGTGTGTGAATAAATTTCTATGCAGAACGTTCCGGATTTCATTTTGGCAGCTATCATAGGACACAAAGATCCACACGTGCGAAAGAAACCGAGATGGATCCTCCGTTAGTTACTTGTAATAAATAATGACCTGTCTAGGCGACAGACGCCTTTATCTTTTTTTACAACTTACCTACATGGCGCTCAAGACCGAGAAATTCAAGTATTTTCTATCCGCCGCAGGGTTCCTATTTTCTGCGCCAACTAGCATCGAGATTCAAGCCTGTTGGGAGCTATGCAGGTTAAATAACAATATCGGATTCTGGGTCGTATGGCTTCCTACAGGTGAATTGTCTGTGGTGGCTCCTCTTCGTGGTCCTGATTTATTTCGTCAAGCGTGGTCCATCGCGATGGCGTACAGAACTAAACCAGAAATTTCTGGAGCAGATGCGCTTTTTCGTGCCTTCATCTATGTCCCCCTGTGCTTCGGTATCAAGTCACTCGTAGGCCGCCGGTCCATCTCACCGAGCGAAAGGCTTACTGTACATTCAGATTATGACCATCGACGATCTTCTGGACTACGACATCGATGCCTTGGTGGAGCGGACAAAAAATCGGCCACTTCCGCGCGGCGCCATATCTCTCGAGCGCGCCTGGCTCTTCTTTGGTCTACAAGTTGTCTTGGGTGTGTATCTGGCGGCAACGATCTTGAGCAGGACTGCGTGAGTCTCCTCTTTAGTTGGACGTGCACGGTACTTATTTGCATGGCAGATTGTACACGTCGATGATCGTATGGCCGCTGTATATCATTTATCCCACTTGCAAGGTATCAGAGATCATATTGCGGGCGTCGGATATTACTGACCTATATTACTTATTAGCGCTGGACGAACCTTGCACCTGTTCCCCTGGTCAGTACCTGTTTGAGTGCGAGACTCACCAAAATCTCACCGCTCCTTTCAGGGTCTGATGTTCAAAGTGGGTATCTTTATGGGATGGAGCGACCTCAACGTCGACGAGACAGTGGGCTGGATCGCGCTTGTTCCGATTTACATCGGTGCCTGCTTGTGGACTATCACTTACGAGACAGTGTATCAACACCAAGTGCGTTCGGACTCGCCCTGTTTGAGTGCCCATAGGCTGATGTTCGCATACCCAGGATAAAATTGACGACATGGAGATCGGGATCCACTCACCCGCGCTACTATGCCGTGAGCATACAATCCCAATTTGCGTGGTGACTGCTCTCGGTTTCCTTGGTCTTCTGACCTACGGAGGCATGCTGAACAGTCAAGGAATGCCGTTTTACATCAGTGTCACAATGGCTGGCGTCATTTTGTTGAAGACTTTGATACAGACCGACGTCGACTCCCCTGACGAGTGCAAGGCGATGTTCCTAGGCACACCGCTCATCGGCCAAGTCATTCTTGGGGGATTCGTAGCCGACGCACTGATTCATAGGCTTACCGAAGGAATCGCGTTATAATATGGGGAATCTAATTAGGAATAAGAGGTACTACTCCTTACTGCATTTAGGGTGCAAAGGTATACCGTGAATGGATTCTTAAGATGACGATGTGGATTCAACTCTAGGAAGGCGTGAACAAGGTAAGAACGAACAGTGCCGCAAAGACCCCTTCACTGGAAGTTCAGTCTTCGTCCTTTCTGGAATCCATTTTTCGGAATATTCGAGACCCGAATTGTGGGTCCGAGTTTGACCGACCATTAGAGAGTGATGGAGTGATGAAAAGGAGAAAGCGGAGTGGACTCACCGGGCCGGCATTATGACGAAAAATTGAACGATGGATCAGCTGAGGGGTTCATTTCATTTTCTGCCTCGACGAAGGGGCCTTCGAACATGTGGATACGTACAAGGGCTGGGGAGAGTCCTCGGGATATTCTGAGTGTCAATGCCAGAAAAGGGCCTCTCCCGCACATGCATGGTATCCTCATTGTTATTTCCCCCCTTTTCTGCCTTTTCCGCATTTCATTTCATTTCACTGGCCAACCACTCGGCAATTTGTCGGAGGTATTTGGTTCTCAACTTGAAGCTTCTCTCATTTGTCCTGACAGTCCTGTCAATTGCCGCCTATGGGCCCGGGAACTATCACGGCATCAGTACACTGATCGTTCTTCACTGATGTTGCACAGTATTAGAACACAGCAGCCTCTCGCTACACAGGCACATCAGGCCCCCGGAAACTACCATGTAACCTTGTCCTGGTTGAGCCCGAAATCTGGGCAGTTTTACCTTATGAAATTTGGCCGTCTGGACCATCTTTTACTCTATCTCGGACAAGGTTTTAGGAGGTAAAATTGTGATTTTTCTCCTAGCTCAGATTTTTGGGCTGATTGACTGGGAATTGGTCTGTTCTGGCGTGTTAAATCAATTCAAATCTCTGATCAGCGGCGTTCAACACAGATGTTTGTACCAAATCTACACCATTCCATGGCTCCAGGCACATACACACCAAAAAAAGTTCTGTGCTCTGCACAATTTACTCTGTGGCGGACAAGGTTCCCCGGTTTTCAGACTCTTTTACTCTATATCGCGGACTAGGTTGGGGGTCATTTTGGGCTACAGTTTTACTCTATCCCGGACAGGGTTACATGGTAGTTTCCGGGGGCCTGGCACATCACAATAGCTTGAAAGTTGAGGGGTGAAGGACAATTACACCGCAAATGGTAACATCAGAGATCCAACAAAACGGGTACAGTACCATACAGCACTATGGAGTGCTGGGTGGCACAGTATTGGCCAGCCATTTCAGTGCTCCCGATGAACTTTTATGCAGGGGCAAACATAATTATGAATCTTCCAGTTTAGACATCCTCAAAAAGTGAACTGGATTGGGTAGCTTTGGCCAAGAGTTTGGCACAGCTGAAATCCCATCGATAAGAGTACACTTGATTGGCTGGTGTATTCTTATCAATGGGATTTCAGCTGCGCCAAACCCTTGGCCAAAACTACCCAATCCAGTTTGCTTTTTGGGGATGTCTAAACTGGAAGATTCATAATTATGTTTGCCCCTGCATAGTAGAAGTTACCATTTGCAGTGTGAATGTTACTCAGCAGAACCATCTGATTGTCACTAGGGACAGGGGATTCAGACACGATTTGGGCCCGCAATTCAGAAATGATTAAGTTGCATTGGGAGAATCACTGAAATTCTGAATCGCGTCTGAATAGCTGAAGCACCTCCGGAGGCGCTTCAAGGCGATTCAGGATGGCCCTTCACAAGTGATTTGGATCAAGAACACCTGAAGCACATGAGAAGCATATCAGAACTGACGGCGATTCACCCACGATTCAGGCAATAAATAAATTCGAGAATCACTTTCGAATCACAGGCCTGAATCACGTCCGAATCACCTACTCTGACTGTCCCTACAGTTGAAGTGGGAACGTTACAGACCTATCTTGTATCTTATGTTTTTCTCTTATTGAAATGAGAGGAATTCAATTTTCTTGGCCATGGATTGACCTCGACTCGGACGGGCAGCTCGGCAGGTTGGATAGTGAGATGATACTTGAATTTAGTGCCAGTACTGTGTCAATAGTGTGTCAGTGTGCATTCCCAAATGACATTGGTGAGTTTAGTGCGGTCACCGGCAATATCCCCTGTCGACGTGGGAGATAAGCAGCCTAGCTAGTCGAAAGTGAACGGTGGCGCTGCTGGTGGAAATGAACGTGTTGTCACCTGACTGCGATTTCGGATGTTGCCGACATCTTTGTCAGCAGCTGTATAGTTCTTTGGCTCGTCAAATCCGGATTGCTCTCCACCTCAAGAACAATATGGGAAAAGGCCAGTTGTATCTCCTCACCTCTGTGCAGCGGTGTCTGACTCGTCTCTTCAGTTCACGGCTCCCTCGCTCGTGCCGGTAAAGTTAAATCGCAAACACCAAAGGTCGAAAAGCAGGAGAAGAAAAAGACGCCAAAGGGCCGCGCAAAGAAGCGCATCTTATACAACCGCCGGTGGGTCACCCTCAGTACTCGTCCTGGCTTCTATCTCACATATCCCTCCAGCTTCGTCAATGTAACAACACTCCCAGGTGGCAAGCGGAGAATGTGAGTCATTTTCCTCGCTCTTTCGCCAGTCTCTGCTTTGGCCATTCTCTGTGGTTTTGTCCTTCGCAAATCGCAGCCCTGCTCTGGTGATGATACCAACCGAAACAAGCATAGTTCACACTGAATATCCCGTGTTGATAAACATGCATCTAACGTCTTTCGCTCCTATCTGATCTCTACCCTTTCCGTTTATATCTCTGCGTTTTCAACTTGTTTGTTGACGACGTATCTGTCTGGCAGGAACCCCAACCCAGAGAAGTAAAACCCTCGTCGCGCAGTTGGTACTTCCTATCATCCGCTCCAGGAGTTTTGGCCCAGCAGCACGAGGATGGGCGGTGGGTCGTGGTGGTCGTTGGGTTACCTCTCTTCGCTTTGCATATAACTACATGCTTTCTATTACATGCCCCAAACCAGTCTATGATCCATCTGTTGGTCCTCTTGAGATGCCAAGCGAATTTCTCGAAGTATCAAATTACACAAGAGTTAGTACAAGATACATGTAGCGTCGGTCCTAACAGGTACTGAGTTCCCCTCAATCTACCGACCCAGCAAAAACCAATGTGGGTTTTGGTGGTAAAACCGCCTCATCTATGTCGACGTCAGGATCGCTCTCGCCATCGGCGTCAGCGTCAAGCACGGGATCTTCAAGCAGTATCGGACGTGGGTATTGCGATGTCGGAGCCTCAACTTCAGTTCCTGCTGCATTCGGCGCATCATCCTGGCCGCTAGGGACCGTCTCATCGACGGCCGGTCGAGGAGTGACGGCAGCTGTGGGTCGCAGTATAGGATCGACGTCGTCGGGGCTGCCTTGAGACTCGGCGGCGACCTTCTCGGTTTCTGTTGCAGGCTCATCCCCTTCGTCGTCACCATCCTCGTCCTCGGAATCGATGTCATCCTTTTGTCGCGGCGGTGCTCTTGAACTCGACGAAGCCGCCAGACGCCCTCTCTGCACCCACCTCGTCGCAGGACGTAAAGTCATACCACTGCCGCTGGCGCTCCTGGTGCTCTCTGCATCCGTGGCGCCCTGCTGACTCGAGCTGGCAACGAGAGCAGGGGATATCAACCTCGAGGCTTTGGACTGCGCAGGAGCGGGTGCAGGTGCTGCAAGCTTGCTTCGATCCTTCGGCGGCCGCCCCCGCTTCCTCTTTACCAGTGGGGCGACTGACGCCGCCAGCTCCTCCGCGAGCCCCTTGCCTTTGCCCTTGCTTGGCGGGTCGGAGTTGCTGAAGACCGCCGCCTGATCAGCCAGCACGTCGAGCGCAGTGCGGACCCGGGCAGGCGAGTGCGATGTATTGCCGGAAAGTTTCCTGCGTTTCGGCACAGATGCCTCTGCCGGCTCGTTGACGTTCGCGGCTCTCCGCCGTGTCATCATGCCACCTGCACTGCTGGTGCTCGCGCTGGGGGGATCAGCACCGTTCTCATCGCCACCCTCATCCATCATGCTCCGAGCGGCATTTAGCAACGAGTCCAGTGGGGTAGGGACGCTCTTCCCCTTGCCCTTCTCGTCGCCTTTGACGGGCGACCCTGCAGCACTCACATACCCGGCCATCGCATTCGCATACCGGCTGCTCCCCTCGCCGCTCCCGCCCCCTCGCTCGCCATCTCTTGTCGTCGGTGTCGGCGACACCACAGTGGCCATCGCGCTGATCCCGGCCTCTGGGCGCTCCCGGTAGTACCCCCCGCCGCCCCGATTCCGCTTCTCCCGCTCAATCCGCTCCTTTTCGCCGTCGATGCGCTCCCGCTCGCGCTCTGCCTTCTCGCGCTCCATCCGTTCGCGCTCCGCGCTGATCACCCCGGCGACGATCCCCGCGCGCTCACGGCCGATGCGGCGCGCTGCGATGAGGAGGTGCTCCGCGCGCGCATCTGAGGTTATGAGTGGCGGGGGCGCGGTGCGCCGCGGTTTTATGCGACCGGGCTTCTTCTGAGGCTGTTGCGGGATGCTGAACACGCTGCGGGTGCCAGGGGGCGGCGCTGGGAAGGGCGGCGCGGAGGTGTCGCCTGGGACTTCGGTCGTTGCTGTGGCGAGGACCGCAGGCAAGAGCGCTTTCTTCAGTTGCGCGGCCGCCTTCTTCTTACGGATCAGTGCAACAGTGACATTCTGGAGCGAGGGGTACGAGAGTGAGCTGAAGTACGACGAGGCTTGTGCTAGGGCGTGGAGGGTCGGAGGCTGCTCTGCTGGTGGGGAGACATTGGTGGCAGCGGCGTCCTTGAGAGGGCTGGCCGGCTCGGAAATCGTTGGCTGTTGTGGAGGCGCTACGTTTTCAGACGGCTTCCCGGCTCCAGTGTGCTTTGGAGTAGGTACAGGTCGCTGAGGCATCCTTGGTGTGGGCCGGGGGACGAAAGGTTGCATGAGGAGATGCGGTTTGAGTTTGAACAGTTCAGCTTCGAGTGCGTTAATGCGCCTCTGAGTGTGTTCCAGCTACAGAGAGATCAGTCGTATTTATAAGATAGCCAGAAGTCAGGCAAGAAAAGGGGAAAAAGGATCCCAAAAGAGTAAGATTGGGGTATGAGTGTGGCGAAATCAACGATATTCGAAAAATTCCCAGCACAATCTGCAACATAAGTAAGGGGGAGACAAACCTTCTCTTTCAAAGAATTGTTGTCGAACTCCAAGCTTTGGCACATCTTTTTCAGTTCCTAAAATGCGGGTATTAGTTGATCTGCGCCATGTCCGGGTGAAGGGAAATTGCACCGAGTCGTCCGGAACATTCAGTTTTCGGGCTCGCTGTGCAATCAAAGCCTCCGCCATGCGCTCCCACCCATCCTTTTCACTTTGCCACCGAGATCTTTCCTGCTCGTTTTGGAGCAGAAGATAATCCCGCTGCTGAACGAGAGTCGAAATTGTTTCAGCCTGGCGCAAGAGTTGGGCCGGGTCCACAGCAGTGACGTTGGGATTTGTTAGGCGCAAAACCTATGTGAACGGCATCCATATCGGTTCCACAAGCAAGAGAAACAAGTACCATGTCGAAGAGCTCACGCTCCCGAGGCGTCGCATCTGTGGGCTCGCTTGTACCTGTACCAAGACCCATTTGAATAGCTCGCGCGCGCATGCGTGCAATTTCGTGGTCCTCTAATGCTTCCATGACAGGCGGTCGTTCCGGGGGTGGCGGAGACATGGGGTACATTATGTCGGAGAGAGAAAGAGAGGGCAGTGGCACGGGTGTATGTGACATGCTTCAACTGAACGAAAATGTGGCAAGTCAGAATCCGCAAGTCCGGAAAGTCCGAATCCACCAGTCCGGAAACTAACTGGACAGGCTCGGGGACTACGGAGTAATGTGGCGTGAGTGTCAAAAGGTCCCGTAAAATCAGAGAGCTTACATATTTAATTTATATGGCCTCTACAGTGAGGAAGTGGGCGAAACAAACCCAGGCTTCGGCTTTGTCGTTGGGCCGTCGTCCTCTTTCATCCGACGACGGCTAGGGTCCGAATTATCAGGAAGATGGCGGACCTATAGCTAAGATATATTCTGAGACTTAGCCGGCTCGTTCCAGACTAAGTTGAGAGATCGGCAAGAGGAGCAAGCAAGGGATCGTGCCTTATTGTATTTGCCTCTGTTGTTCCAAAACCTTCCACCGACGCGGTCCACGTGATCACCTGATAACTTGGGCCACGGCTGCGCCCGGCAGGATCTCGTACTTATCTTTTTTCCCATCATGCCGATTACACCGCTTAGTAAGCTGATCATCCCAAGGACATACTGTAGCGTTTCGACCAAAGGTTCAGGTGACGGGTGACAGAGGCCCGTGAATGAACAATTTTGGTCCAGGTGACGGTGACGGCGCAATTTTCGGACCCAAATAGGCCTAAAAACGCGAAAATTTTGAGTCCGGCAATTTCCGAATTGCCTTTAATGGTAATTTTATCGTGATTGCCGAGGGATGAACAACTAACCCAGTGAACAATTGAGGTGACAGGTGACACCCCGTGAACCTTTGGTCGAAACACTACAGTACACGGCAAACCCGTAGGTAGGTAGGTAGTCTTACACAGCACGGTCCGAATAACAAACACCGGTTTCCAGGAGTTATCCCAGTGTAAGGTGGGGCTCACTCATAAGCAACCCACCCCACGTGATCAATGTCACGCGTTACGAATTCGCTCCAAATTGGGCACGATGGGCATCGAATCCATTATTTACAAACACAACGGTATCTTACCTCAAAAGTGAATACGAAGATTTGTTATGGGACCTATTAACTTGTCTAATCCAGGTCTATGTAATATTTGGAAAAGGATTGAGACAGCTGAAAACAAAACAAGTTGAAATTTCACGGCAATTACAGTCTCCGAAGCATTTGGAAAGCTTCTATCATGCCAGACTGCTCGAAATCACGTAGGTAGTCGTTGGGAATAGCCCTGTGACTGTGATACCTCTTTGTGGCATACGCAGCTTCACGACCATTCAAGCCTTTTGCGTAGGCATCTGCGTAGCGAAGAGATCTATTACAAAACCTTGGGCCGAGTTCAGTACCAAATATGAAGAAAAAATACAACTCACCTTCTGATGCAAACCAGAGGGACAGCAGCAAGGGAATCAAGCATATTCCGTTCGAGATCCTCCTCTCTTGATGACTCTGGGCACAAACGATACAACCGCTTCGAGTATCCCCAGCACTGCTCAATTGGATTGAGCTCACAATGAAACTTTGGCAGAAATATCACGGAGACACCACACGAGGCACACTCCTGCTCCAGCAATGACTGCACTCCAGCAAAGTCAGGCTCATTGAAGAGCATACGGTGCATGCAGCAGTCACGATGATTCCCATCAGCATCAACCGGGCACTGGAAATTATTGCACTCAGCGTGCTTGCCCTTGACGTTATATCCGCGTTCAGTGAGGATGTACTGCATCCCCTTGAATAGCCCTGCATCCGGTCCCGTCTCAAAGTAAAGTGACTGCGGCTGTCCATCATGAAAAGTTGCACCCGTCATTTGGATCTTCTCCTTCTGGAACAACCCGTCGGGATTATGGATCGGTTTGCCATCCGGAGTCCGAGAGGTGCGCTCAACAAAAAAGTTTGGCCGCATTTGACCGGCCTGCTTGCCAGATTTATACACAGCAGGCTTTGTTTTAGGCATCTTCCGTGCAGACAGGGCATCGTCTGCTCGTTTCTTGTGCGTGGTGGCGTTATCATAGACGAAGACATGTTCAATGCCATCACCAAACTCAGGAAGGATTTCCATCGCAACACGCGCCTGTGCAAGGATGTCGTCATTGGTGAAATAGCCCTGAAAATTGAGTTAATAAAATATATTAGGCCACTTTTCGCACTCACATCACGGTTCTTACCAGGCTTGAGGATAACACGGGCGGAACATTTGGTCTTCGGCCCCACAAGCCAGCCAAAATCTGCAGAGACAAAATCGGCAACCATCAAAGATACCCCTTCGCCCTTTTTGTGCGGCTTGATTGAGGCGTCCTTATGGCGCCAGGATTTTCGGTGACGGTCATGGGCATAGAAAATTGACTCGTCATGGTACCAAATGACGACCCGTTTTCCAGAAGCAACCATTGCTTCGAC
Organism: Mycena sp. CBHHK59/15; assembly: GCA_029204085.1. Classification (NCBI taxonomy): domain Eukaryota; kingdom Fungi; phylum Basidiomycota; class Agaricomycetes; order Agaricales; family Mycenaceae; genus Mycena; species Mycena sp. CBHHK59/15. Next base: position 161,998 of record JARGXW010000178.1, on the reverse strand, counting down.
CTCTGCAGTGATATCTTTCCCATCCTTGTCAAAAACTCGCATGCGAGTGCGGAGTTCAGACAATTTTGGGATGTAGACTTTATCACGTTCTGCGCGAACATCTGCCCGCTCGTGCCCATCGACGTATTGCCCTTTGACAGGCGAGGTAAAGCGGAAGCCGAGAGCATGCAGATAACGCTTCGATGTTGCGAGTGAAATGGTTTTGGTGTAGCCGTACTTCTGCATGATGTCTGGGCGCAAAAGCCATGCCTGTACTTTGGCAGACGTAATCCCAGACTCCCTGCCATTTTCGTCCTTTGTCAATCCAAGGAGTTGTAAGTACTCCATGAGCTCGTTACAGAGATCTTCATTAACGAGAAGAGTCTCGTTCCAATTCCCGTACGGGTTTTCCGGCAGGACGGTCCGATCAACAATGTACTGGCGGGCGAGGCGACGCAAGACACGAGCACAGTAATTGCCACGCCGCAACGTGATGGCAGCATTTAACGAGGCCTTCTTCCACTGACCCCGGGTCGAGGATGAGGGGTGGGTGTACAGGGCAAGAAGGCTCTGTATTCCCTCGATACGGGAGTGCGTGAAAGGGTCAAGGTCGGGATCAATGTATCCAGGTCCTTTTTTCCGAGGCGGACGAAGAACCTTGCCAATATCAGCTAAAGCTGCCAGAGCGGCCTCCACAGTTGGGGCCTCACGTAGCCGTCCATCTGAAAAGGCAGCCGCCATCTCACGCAGACGTGCGCGCTCTGCTAAGTCCGCATCAGTGGCTGGCAATGAAGTGGGAATGGGAATCTCCTCGATAGACACAGAGTCAATCGACCTAGAGTGCGGCGACGCAGAGTCAGCTGAGTTCAGCGACGCAAAGTCTACTGATTCCCGAGGATTAATTGACGACATGGAGTCAGCCAACTTGTTGCGAGGAGCCGAAGTAAATTCAAAATCCAGGCTATCGGAGTCAAAGCTAGATGTGTTGCCAAGCATTCGAGCAGGACGTGGCGATCTCTGAGCGAGAATCGACTCGTCATCATCAAAAACCCGCAGATTTGCAGATTTCCGGGAAGGGGATAGTTTATTGAGTAGCCGAGGTGTAAAATCATGCCAGATCCGGCCCAGATATGATGATTTCGAAGGGGATACCCTAGTGTTGGCAGAGAAAATCCCAAATTCGGAGCGGGCATCTGCTGGGACATCACCAAAGTCGCGGGGAAGGCTTGGTCCGGGCGATTGAAAAAAATCATCCTCATGGCATGAACCCTGCAGGGATGACGGCGATTCAACGACATCATCGTCGGACGGGCCGTCATGGACACTCTCCCCATCCTAATCCCGTGAGGGACTGAAATTGCAAAGTAAAAATGGCACGTACATTTTCCTTTTCAATGTCAATTCTCCTCTTCTTTTTTCGTGGCGTCAAGATCTCCAGAGCCCTCTTGGCGCCTACTTTGATGGAGCCAGCAGCTTTTGCTCAATTGTTACGTGCTGAAGCTTGCTTTTTGGACAGGCGTGGCATTGAGAAGTGGGAGTGTACGAGAGAAATGAGGAGATTCCGGCAATTCCGGCAGTAATCGGCTTTCAGCGGACCGACAACCGAAGGATACGGGCCAAAATTTTATATTATGTCACTAGATACCTATATGAAGAGTTCTTCGTAGCCAAATTGTGTCCGATGTCGATTGGCGGGCCAAAATACAGCTTTGATTGTGATGAGAAAGAGGCACTTCCTAAAAAGGAGCGTCACGCTCGATCACGTGGGGTGGGTTGCTTATGAGTGAGCCCCACCTTACAAAGCAAGCTAAATTACACCTTCGCCCCTGGGCCTCCAAACACCTTCCAAGCTGAGCTCGCCAATACCATGAGTAGCTTGCCAGCCACCCATGCCCAGCTGTAGAACCCAGTCGACGCCTGCAAGCGATCAGTATCAGCACCACTTCACCAGAGTAATTCCTCTTCACACGACAAAATTGTTCCCATTGCTTGGACGATAAACCGGAACAGAATAGAAAACCTCAAGAACATCATGCACAAATTTAGCCACTAGTACAATTGTGCCGTGCTGATAGATTATAGCTAGTGCTGTCCAAAAATATGATATCAAATAATATGATATGATTAAATATGAGATAATATGGATATGATATGGCTCAAGACGTAGACAGACAATATTGATATGGGGGAATATGATATGATATGATATGCATATAATATGATATGCCAGGCAGGATATCATCATATTTTTTTCATATTCTGGGCTTCCAGTCAAACCTTTGCACTGGAACAATTCAATACCTAATTCTGTCACTGTTTATTCTGCATAGCAATGCAGGGCCATGCTGAGAGGAAGAAATCAATGTTGTTTGTGGGTATGGATGAAGTCAAGATGTACTTGGGTTGAATTTCTCTGGATTTGACGACCCACTTGGATGGTGTAAGGTATGCTGTCGTGTTTCAATAGCTCAATCTGTGCACTAGCAAAACAAGGACACAATACTGATTGTACTACATGTAGCAAGGGATATTCTTGCCATTCCTATGGTAAGTATTGCTGTGGAACCCCTTTTTTCAAGCATGAAAGTGATATGAACACACCTTGAAGGACAATTGAACATCAATGAGTACCAAAAACTCCTCTATGTATCATCATGAAGGTAGGCAGGTAGGTAGCATGGGAATGATTGAAGTCGGGGCTCAGTGTGAGTCTGAACTACCTGGAAGTCATAAATATTCATGAATAATCATATCATATTCATATTATATCAGATATTGCAGAATAAATATGCGGAAGATATAATACAGATACTGTACGGAAGTGTAAGTAGGCGACGGTCACGGTCACGGAGGACCCGTCGCGTCGCCCAAGTCGCGGCGGGTCACGGTCATGATGGCCGCCGTCGCTAATAGGATACCGTGACAATGAAAAAAAATCGTAAAATTCCCCAAAAAAATTGCCAGCTCGCGAGGCGGCTTGGGGGATTTTTCACGTGGCATTTACGTGTCAAAGGTGAAAGGGAGCCAAAGAAATACACCATTTTATTTTATAGGATGGCATGCCACTGTCAAAATAACAATTGCCTAAATGAACATTATTCGGGGCCACCACAGCGCCCATTGTGCTTGACCGTATGATGGTCGCCCAAATTGGCGACTGTCACGGTCACCAGGGTGCTCGTCGTGTCGCCTCCGGTCCCCACGCCCTGTCACGGTTGTCGGAGCGTCGCCTACCTACACTTCCGTACAGTATGATATGGCCCCGAGGATGGTGATATGATATGCATATGATATGATACATGATTTTTCGTATTCATATCATATTTGGACAGCACTAATTATAGCCTTCAAAAAAGAAGTGCTATCAAGGTCTACCATTTTCTGTTGTAGTGTAGGAACGGTACTTAGAAGCTTCTCCAGAAATATACTGCGCAGATTGAGGACATTGGGCAAAGCCCTGCACTCTAATAAAGCATGTTCAGGAGTTTCTACGGTGTTCAAACAGAAATGACAGGGGCACGCATCACGAGGCACGGGGTGGTGAGCATGATCTACGTGACGAAGCTTTTCGATGGCGAGAAGATGAGTGGAGACCATAATAGAAGTAAGAGCTTCTCTATGCTTCTGGGTCTTCACCATCAATAGGTAATGCCACAGGTAAAGTGTTATTGCCACAGGAGCCTTATCTTTTTGCAGTTCACGGTGTCCATGCAACAAGTAAAGTTTGTCGGAGGAGTCCACTTGACGCTGTAACCAATCTAGTGCCAGGATTTCCACAGATTTTGTGTACGCCTTCACACTTTCAGGGGTGGTGTTTTGAATCTCTGGAGATGGGCATTCAAAAGGGAGCTTGGATGCTGCAGTACACAAATCTCCAAACCAAGATTTCTTGCCGCGGGCCGCCAGTTCAACTGAACTATTGAGGCATGCCCGAGGAAGGTGAGGTAAGGTTAGACCAAGGAGATATTGAAGATACCCAAGCAGGACCAGATAGCATCGGACTCGTAGAGGCATGATCCCAGTTTCGGTGAATAGCGGTGTGAGCATAGAATGGGAGTGGACATTCAAAATCTGGCAGAGAAAACTGACTTGAATATCACAGAGTTCTTTAACATGAACGTCCTCGTTGTCTGGTGAAACCTCACATCTGTGGATGAGGTGGCAGTCAACATGGGCCATGTAAAGTTGTTTGTATTCTTTCGGGGTCAGTCTGCCAGTTGAGTCTTCGAGGCCCATGATTCGATGTGTGCAGTAGCGAGCTGTGCTTGCTTTTTCTTTGTAGTGAGATTCAAACATGTTGTGGGCATCTGACCGAATGTGAACACCAACATATTTCTCGTGGTCCGTTATGGAGAGAATGTTGCTGCTGAGCCAGAATTCAGGGAGCAGCCGTGGTATGGGTCCAAATAAAAGAATCACTGTCTTGATTAAGTTGACAACAATGAAATTTTTGGAGCACCATACGTAGAGTGCATTCAACTTGCGCTGCAAGCCAGTCGCCGAGAGTGAGATGAGCAGTATGTCATCTGCTTGGGCCATTATGGAAATTCTGATCTCCGATAGGATGGCGTCGTCCGGGTCCAGAAGCATGATCAAATCAGCCATGAACAGGTTCCAGAGTACAGGAGATGCAGGGTCGCCTGTGAGTAGGTCAATAAATGCCTTGAAATCCGCAGACTGTGAATCTCCGTGCCAGACATAATACTCCATTCGGCGGTATAACATCCACAGCCAGTCGAAAATTGTGCCACCCATACCCATTTCTAGCAGCTTAAGCCATAGGGTGGGATGGTCAGTTGAAGGGAAAGTGTTGGTTGTGTCCACAGCTGCAACGTAAATACTGAAACCTTGTGCACGTGCCCATTCTTTCACACAGTGCAAGATGAAGGGATTATTATTTGTTCTATATCCCTCTCTGAAGCCTTTCTGGTAGTCTGGGATGTGTCCACGTGAGTTAGCCCAGTTTGTTATTTGTTTGTGGATGAGGAGAGTCAAGGCCTTCAGGATACAGCTTTCGAGTCCAATTATTCGGTAGCTGTCCGGCTGTTCTGAACCAGATTGAGGGACCATCTTGAGTTCGAATGCATTCGTTGCATAGCAGAACTAGGACATCATTTTGTATGTCCATAATTTCTGCGTAAAGGATGGCATCTTCACCTGAAGCATTGTCCAGGGAGTGCTTCTGGATATGATCTTTGAGCCAAGCAGTGTCGTCTTCCGTCCATTCAGAAGAGAAGAAACCTTCTGGAGATGAATCTTCTGTTGAATCGGGAATTGTGATGGCAAGTAGATTGTTCATTTTATGTTGGGCGGTGTCAAAAGACTCCGGCATCATTTTTGGTGGATTCAGGCAGGCTTCGAATACTTCCTTCAAATCATGTGCAGAGATGGAGACGGGGACGGGAGCAGGGTCCGAAAGTCGTTTCACCTGTTTCCAAAAGGCACCAGTAGACGGTGCGTCCATTAAACTTTCACGGTTACGTTCTTTGATGTCGTGTAGACGGTCTCGGCCATGGTGCGGGGCAGGGTACTGAGACCTCGTACGTATCCCAGCATCTGTTTCCTGGCTCAAGGAGTCGTTAGGGATATCTGCCATGACTTTCTCGACCGGTAGGGCAGCAGAAGTTTCAATATTTTGTGGGGGAGGTACAAGGTCTGTCAGCAGAGGAGAGGCACATCCGAGGTCAGCCAAATTCTTAGTCATCTGAAGGTGACCATTCAGTGTCTTCTTCAAGTGGGTGAACCGAATTGGAGCGGTGCACACATTTATCCACTGGAAGATGAGTTTGAGAATATCCCCGTTAGCACATCTCCAGCCGCAAGTTTTGTTCTTTGCGGCATAGTAAACCACAGATTTTATTGCGTATTCTGATCTCGTCGAGATCTCCAGTGTTCTTCTGAGCGACGATGAATAATAGCGTGAAGAAGGCCAATGAGATCGGCGTGTGCATTAGATTGAGTACCCCACACTCGAAGAGAACAATTCTTTGGAGAGTTGACACCGAAAAATATGCCCGCACCAGCAGATGCAGTATGTTTTCCAGCATTTTTGCAAGCTCCATGAATTGTGATTTTTATTGGCGGAGTGTCAATATGAACAGGACCATAGAGGCGAAGTTTTTTGCCAGCTTCATCTGTTCCGGCCTTGAGCGTTTGAATTGAAAGTTTGTCCAGCTCTGTGTTGTCAGGAAGACTGGTCTCTTCTCGTTTGCATTTTTTAGATCGTTGGAAGGCCGTTGGAAGGCCGTGGGAGTGAGGAGGTTTGAATTGATTTCAAGGTTGACAACAAGAGCAGCATGGTCATATCCTGGCACCCGTGGCTCGACAGAGAAGGAACGAATGGCTGGGAATAGTGAGCGAGAACAGATCACATAGTCAATTACCATGGATCGGGAGCCTTGAAACGAGGTGAAAGCACCACTGCTCGGGCCAAAGCATTTGGCACCGCTGACGAAGACTAGATCATAGTCATTGCATAGTTTGAATAGAAATCTGCAACGAGACGATGGTGGCTTCTCATCCTTGGATGCACGAGGTGGGTCACGAGCAGAGGGAGTTTGTCATCCATTTCTCGTGTTGAGGTCTCTGTCAAGGACTGGACATCCTCGGGACTGATCGGAGGTCCGAAGGTTCCTGCTAACCGGAAGCGAGTGGAAAGCAAGAACATGTGAAGATTTCGGAGTCGAGTCGGACCTCCGAGGTTCCTACCAACAAGCAAGTGCGAGTGAGTGAGGTGGATTAGGACTTCACAAAGTAAAACTTCGTGGATGAACGATAAGTCCCATCCGGTCGGAACCGACTCGGAATCCCGAGGGGTTTAGAGCGGGCTTGGCTTCAGCTCGTGCACTGCGCCTTTCTCTACGCCCAAGGCCCGATTTCAGAAGGATAAGACAGAGAAGATGAGGGACGAAGATAGAGCACAATCTTAGTCGATATTCAGGCTGACTAGAAGCGAGAGTACATCGAGCTATTTAAATGATATCGTAGTGTAATTAATCATCGGAGGCCGATAGGCTCCGCGATGGGAATGAGTATGTAGGAGTCAATGTAAGTCAATGCTGTGTCGGCGGACGTCGGAAGGCCGAGGACGCCGACGAAGAAAGTCATAGTGAATCATAGGGAGTCTTGAGCATATGGTGAATGAAGTAGCCAATAAGAATGGGGACGTTATGATTCGGTGATTCTCGGAGGCCGAGGGAGTCCGATGTCACGGTATGTGACAGTCAGAAACAGTACGAACCAATAGGAGCGTAAGTATTGTGAAGAGAAACAAGATAAATCCGGAGGCCGATGGAATTCCGGGTTTGAACGAAGCAAATAGAATAAATGGGAGGGATGAAGTAGAATGAAGGCAAAGTGCTGAATGCCAAGGGAAATAATACATCGGATGTCCGATGGAATTCCGAGGGAAATAATGAATCGGAGTCCGATGGAGCTCCGAGGTCACGGTACGTGACATTCTCCCACAATTAAGATACGAAATCCTCCCGCATACATGAGAGCTATTGACGATGCAAGTGCTAGACAGGGGTCGCGATCAAGATCACCCGCCCAGTTGGTACTCTCCGGCAGAATATAGTCATTATAAAGGATAATATCACCCACTTGCATTGCCATGAAGTCAGGCCCAGAGAGATCTTCTTGTAGTTTGGACGGGACCCAAGTAGAGTTTGAGATGGTTGCGACACCACCCCAGGACTTTCCAAAATCGGATTTAGGCCAACGTGTGTGCGACAGAATAGAGTACCCATCCGGTAATCTGACAGTATTGTGCTGCTGTGGACAGAGATGGGTCTCTTGGAAAAAAGTGAAGTCATATTTTTTGAGTTCTTTGAGTATTTCAGGGCAGCTCAGCAGAAGAATAAAAGAACCATTTATATTCCAACTTCTAATCCTGATTAGAGAGGTGGCAGGTGGTTCGAGATGTGAAGTAGAAGAGGAATAGCTATTTGGTGTAATGGCCAGATTAGATGAAGGGAGTGTGATAGGAGGTAAATTAGGTAAATGGGTATGCGGTGATGATGACGACGACGACGACACGAGAGTAGAAGTAGGATTAATAGGTACATTAGAATTATGAAGGGTTGGGGGAGTGGGAATAGCAGAATATAATGAAGAAGACTTAACATGAGCTGCCCCTAGACATTTGGGGACGCGAAGACGTTGTCGTACAGCTGGACGCGCACGGCATTGAATGCACCAATGAACCAGGTCGCGATCTCCGCAGACTCGAAGCACGCGATGATGGTGTTGTGGTCTGGACCCCGATGCGCGCGGTAGTTACGCATGACGCCGCGCGCCGTGGGGAGTACCGTCTTGATGACAACGGACGACTCGCCGGTGATGTTTTTACCCCAGTTGACTGGGCTGAGGCGGGCCTCCCTGCTCACATTGATGGGAGTAATGTTGCTGCGACTTAGTGCTTGAAGTCATAAAGCTGACTTTTCTAAGCCGATTTAAGTCGAGTTGAGTTGAGTCGCTCGAGCGACGCAGCTCGACTTCAAAGTCATTTATGTCGACTTGAAGCGACTTGAAGTGACTTCAAGTCGGGTATTCAACTCAAAATTGTAGAATAGCTGTACGGACATGATGGGATGATTTCTTTCTATGCTGGGTGCCTTGACAAAGGTGAACAGTGATCTGCATGCTTACAAGTTGTATTGATGGACTAGCGAGGCAAGATGCCCAGAAATGAGGAAAAATCTATTTTTCAACTCCCCTTGACAGGAACATGGGGTTGATGCTATTTCCAACCCCCTGATTCCAGAAAATGCGATAAGATTGCAACCTATCTATGGGTCCGGGTGCCGTTATGTCGGTTTAATCTCTCTCTTTTCTCTGCCTTTCCCCTCAGGCCCCGAGCTACACGATTCAACAATGAATGACCTGTGCTACAAGTCCAAGGATATAGAATCCGATTACCTTGCAAGAAATGGGCTCAGTTAATACATCCTTACCAAAATAGGAAATTCAACACCATCAAAAGATCACTTCGAAATGCGGTACTCGCATGCATGGTGCGCAATTCTATCAGGCAGAAGACTTTTTTTTCTCATGTCATGAAGCACCTTTAGACTTTGCCTTGAATTCATTTACCAGCCCACCAAAATTATCATCCTGATTATGAATCTTGATCAGCAAACTACCATGCAGAGGGAAATGACCATAAGTCAGCACAATACATGGTGAGGCATTCTCAAAGTGATAGTCCAAGAAAATGCTGAAAAGATGGCCAGGAGGTTCATTGCGCTCCTACCTTTGTTCAGTTGGCAATTTCAACGCAGGAGGACAAGATATGGGAATCCGGTCCGAAGGGTTGCCAAATAATCATTTGCTGTTGTCAACACCGTGTTCTTTTCAAGGGGGGTTGACAGATAGATTTATCCCAGATACCTAACGAACATAATTTTGCATCCTTTTCATCACTACCGTGGCAGTTTGATAAATTTGATACCGTTATAAAGTCTACAGACTGTAAATGTCTTGTACCCATGGAATCCTATTTATTATGATCTCAAAAACGAAGTCTGCACAGCATATGATATAGAGCTTTAAAGAGTACCAAAAAGCCGACTTGAGTCGACTTGAACAACTTGACTTGACTTGAACCAGAAAAGTCAAGTCAAAGTCGAGTCAAAGTGCGACTTGTCGTGACTTTCCAAGTCGAAACTCGACTTTTCAAGTCAAGGCAACATTAAATGGGAGGGAGCGCAGGGGGAGCGGAGGCGGGGGCGCCGAGGACAGGGGTGGGGGCGCCAAGAACAGGAGCAGGGGCAGGTGCACTGAGGACAGGGGCATGTGCAATAGGGGCAGGGGCACTGAGGATAGGCGCAGGGGTGACAGGGGCAGGGGCACCAAGGACAAGCGTGGGGGCAATGGGAGCAGGGACGCCGAGGACGAGCGCGGGGGGCACTGAGGACAGGGGTGGGAGCAACAGGGGCGGGAGCACCGAGGACAGGAGTCGGGGCACCAAGGATGGGTGTGGGGGCAGCAGCAATCACGGCTGCAGGCGCAGGAGCGATGGACTGCGTCGCTCCCGATGACACAGAGTCTGCAATTCGAGTGCGGACATTGTGTCCATCCTCGGATGCATCGGGGGATCGGCCACGCTTGGAGACAAGTTGTTGGAGGAGAAACTCCATGTTGTTGATGCGGCTGTCGATGGAGCTGGCCCCTGGCGTGACTAGGGCGACATCGGGGAGGGTGGAAGGTGTGGCAACAATGGGGGCTGGGGCAGCAGTGAGGACGGGAGCTGGCGCGACAATGGGGTCAGGAGCCGGCACAGGGGTGGTGGAATCCAACGCCGTTGGAATCCAATGTAAATTGATTGCCGAAAATATTGTTTTTTTAAATCAAGTCCACTTCTTGCATTCAAAAAATATGAAATAGAGTGTATTTGCACCACCCATTTTCTTTTCGCCATCACTCGTCATTTTTAACTGACCCAAATGATTGATGTGATTTCAATGAGGCCCAGGCAGACCAGGCTGTGTATTTACTGCGTCAGGTCCAGGGCAATATTGAAAATTTGCTGGGGACTTGAAAAGAGGTATATACTAGACTTATTAATGTTCGTACCCTCTGAATGAGCCTATGGGCAGGCATGGGACACAACGATCTTAGCTGAGTCACACCTGCCATATTCGGTTACACCAGGGAAAAGAGACAGAAGTAAATAAAAACAGCACTGCCCTAGGCCACACAGCCACTAAAGGGGAAAGGAAAAAGTGAACGAAGTATAGGGACAGCCACTAAAGAAGTCAGACACAGCCACTAAGGAGACTATCTTAAAAAATCGGAGACAAGTAAAATAGGGAGACTTTTAGCCCCTCGGAGGAATGAAAGGAACGAGTATTATGTAAACATAAGTACTCGTAAACAATTCTTGATCTCACTGTCAAATTCAGCCCAAGCTTTTCAAACTGAACTTGGCTATTTCAATACTTCAAGTTGCTACCGGGTCTCTGCAAGAGTTATAGCAAGCTACATGGATAGCTAATACTATAGCTGTGGCTCTCTATGGTCTCAAGTCCTTTTATAGCTAGCAGAGTCCTCTGAGCACCGTCCTGTTAACAGGGACGGCCGTAATTCTTTGATGGTAGGTAGGTAGGTAGGTCGGATTACACGTATATCTAATACTTTGGCCATGGCTCTCTACGGTCTCATGTCCTTTCATAGCTAGCAGAGTCCACTGAGCAGTGTTTGCCTGAAGGTTTAAGGCCTTCTGAATGCTAAAGATTTTCGGCCGAAACTCGGAGTCCTTCCTAAGACCTTTAAATGGCACATGTTTGGATTATGTAATAAACATGTAGGCTGACATGGCACTGGTCTTGCCCTCTTCTGGATTTTCTTCCACATAGTCAAGAGAGTTGGAAGACTCACATGGCAAAGTGGATTGCTGACACAAGAGCAGTAGAGCAGCGAGAGTGGATGGGTACCAGGCTCAATGACAAGGAGGAAGATGACATACCTCTGCCTGGGTCCACCCAGATATGTGCCTATGCATGCAAACTGATTTTGCTTAAGCTTCTGTTTGGGGAGGCAGAGAAACCATGCACCAGAAAACCTTTGCAGAAGGTCATGCAAGAGGAGCTGTTGATGCAGGTGCTGGCTGAAGATGAAGAAGACAAGTTCTCAGACCATGGTGATAGAGATTGACTCTGAGGATGAGTACTGGGAGTAGAAGTGTTGAACATGGTAGTTGTACTTACATTGGTTGTATGCCTAGAAACAGTTGCCTGAAAAAGACATGGGAAAAACTCTGAAGGCCTGAAACCTTCAGAGACCTTAAAGATTCTCAAAACCGGTTTTAAGGCCTTAAGGATGGCAGAACATTTCCAGCACTCACACACCACGATATCCGAGTAGGCTTAACTGTTTTTTTATCAATAGTCGCTCATGAATTCATTCCAGGCATTTTCGAAAAATCCTCAACATTTTATCAGGGCACGAGTTCTATTCAACATATGTCCAACTCCCAGAAGCAAATGCTCCACCTCCACCAGCTATTCAGAACAGCTCAAAGTGGTGGCCATATTTCTGAAATGTCCTAGGTGCTATTGATGGTACTCACATCAGCTGCTCACCATCAGCGGAGGACCTGCATACAGCCCGGAACTGCAAGGGTGGCATATCTCAGAACTGCCTTGCTGTAGTGTCTGTTGACATGCGCTTCCTGTTTTCACAAGTGGATGGGATGGGTGTGCAGCAGACTTGGCCATGTATGCAACTGCTCGGCTTTAGGATTTTTTTATTCCTGCAGGCAAATGCTACCTCGCGAATGCAGGATTTGGGATATGTGACTCCCTCCTTGTCCCATACCGACAGACTTGCTATCATCTTGCTGAATGGGCTCAGGCAAACCAGAGGTAAGATTCTGCTTTGCACTTATTGTATTTTTCTCATTTATAATAGGCCTGCAAATCCCAAAGAGCTATACAATCTCTGCCATGCATCTGCTCATAATGTTGTTGAGCACATTTTTGGTGTCATTAAACACCGATGGTCTATCCTCACATGCCCTCCTCACTACGACATGAAAGTCCAAGCCAGAAGTCGGCTCTTGTTGCATTGCACAATTTCATCTTGGAGCATGATGAAACCGATCTTGACAAGTGGATCATCGACGAACAGGCAGAGGATAGTACTCATGGTATGTGCCGCAACCAGGAGATCGACTTCCAGCTGGCCAACTCGTCCCGGGTGTCTCCAGCAGAGAAGCAACATGCAGAGAGTCTATGTGAAGACTACACACAGTATCTCGAAGCGAGAATGGATGTGGACGGCTCTTATGATGACATTCATCCAGCGGAACTAGACTAGGTACACTAGTTGTAGTTAGAACATCGGGGTTGGGTTCAGAATCTCCTGTGCCGTCGCCGCACGCAAGAAAGGATCCTCATCGGAAATGTATGCATCTGCTGCACTGGTATCACACCCGAACAAAATGTTGAGGTGGGTGCGCTCCGCCGCTCCAATATATCCACCATCCATATCCTCCAAAGCCAATTTGCGAGCCGCCTCAACCTTTTTCGTCGGTGACATGGCAGACGATTTATGCAGAGGAAAAACTGTTGCTATCACCTTCCCAATACCATCAACAGAGCGACCAAGGGCAAGGATTGATTCGGGACCTGTGGTCCTGGTGCGCTTGTTGCTCCAAGGAGCCTCACTGTCGTCAGACTGCACACGCTTCAAAGCGGAAGCCGGTGTCGCAGAAATGGTGGTGGGAACATGATGAGCGACAGTTGATTGAGAAGGCTGAGAGTCAACGTTGGGAGGCTGGGACTTGCCATAGTTGGTCTGGGACCAGTCCGAGAATGGCTGAGAGTCGTCAGAACGCTGCTGAGAGTCATCAGAATGCTACTCAGTAGTAGACTCTGCAGACTGTGTAGCCCCGCCGTGAAAAATGTAACGGCCACGGGCAAGTGAAGGAATAATCTCGTCCACCGTTTTGAAGTGAATCCATCTGCACATCGCAAATGGCTTGAAATGCGTATGAGCCTTGCTAAAATTCCTCCAAGCGCCACGGTCGTCGTCTGTGACATTGAATCCAAGCTCGTCGGTGAATGTCCACCCCGACGTGCCTGGGTACCGCTTTTGTTTGGCCTGGAGGATATACTCATGGAGTTTACGTACCTGCAATAAAAAAAGTCATCATTTGACAAAATTGAGCCATTTTGTTGCACACCTCCTTCCACTTGGCCATAATGGATTCTGCTGTCTTCAGTCCACCAGTCTGGGGTGGCCGCTTGTCAGCCATGTGCTCAGCGGCTTCATTGAAGACTATTTTGTCGAAATTCCCGCCATTGCCGACACAACTTTTCTGGTCAAGGAGGAATTGGAGGGCATGTGTAAAGGTCCTCGGGGTGTGCGGTCCAGTTGGCCACATCCTTTCGGGGCATTTTGGGCTTTTAAGAGGCACTGGGGATCCGACACGACGGGCAGAAAACGAGAGAAAAAGCGGGGATCACTACTACGTCACGTCACCCATCAATCCTAAATCCGAAACCCATTCCTTTTCTATTTCTGCTCCCGGAGTAACTCTAATAGAGGTAGCGGGGATTCTCATATAATCTTCCTTATCTAACACTTGAGGAAGCGGTTCATAAACTCACGTTGCGCCAGCTTGCAAATACCTTATGAACACTTGGTCGAAACGCCACAGTAATTTCAGCAAGAAGATACATTTGGAAAGCTATAAATATCTGTGAAACAAATGAAAACGAGCACTGACGACGCTTAGGGACAAAATTTGCTCAAACCCGTCTGCGGCCGTCAATGGCCGTGATTCACGGGTGCGGGTGGGTGACAGCCTGTAAGGTATTTTATATCGTGAAAAGTCGAGACGGTACGGGACGGCATGCCATTGACAAACGGTGACCGTGCTCAGCCCTAACGCTGCGGAAATCCAAGTTTTGCCTTGAGTTTAAATCTCATCTCGAGTCATCGAAGGGTACCAGCCGCATGCCAAGCAAAATTTGTATAATGACATGGCAGTGCATTGTCAGCCTCGGGGAGTTCAAGATCACACCTAAAAAGGCAATCTTCCAGCCTTGTTAAATGGGAGATATAAAAGTGAACTGCCTGCCGCACTTTCAGATTCTTGGAAAGTTCCTCTTTTAGTTTGGCAGACAGTGTAGTAGAATGAAGTCAATTAATCAGACATTTCCAATCAACTGGAAACAAAGACATTCTGCAGAAAGGGAAAAGCTGGCGGAATGTTAAACTTTCTGACCTGTTGAAAGGTGTGCTTAATGTTAGAGGGAATTTTGCTACTGGTCCGGCATTTTCCAGACCAGTAGCAAAATTCCCTCTAACATTACGCCAACCTGAAAGGTTTCTTAAAAGTTTAACATTCCGCCAGCTTTTATCATTCAGCGGAATTTCTTTGTTTCCAGTTGATCAGAAATCTTTGATTAAATCACTACTTTCTACCCAGTGTTCTCCTTAAGGGTTAAGCCTTAACTTGAGTTAAGCCTTAATAAGGCCTTAATGTTAAGGGTTAACAATGACCCGAAATCGTCCAAAGGATTAATTAAGGGTAATGATGGCATCAGATGTCATGATCCCATCAGAAACTTTCTTTTGCGCCTAAGACCGTCCGGCGACGACCCAGCGATGCCCCCAAAAAATCTGGCCTCTGGGACTTCTTCCATCAAGGAGAAAACAAAACTCGGCACACTACAAGGTGTACTGTCTTGGCTGCATACACACTCACCGTCCTGCGGATGGATCAGCCAATAACGTCATGGATGTCGACAGTGACTCGGAAGGGGGAGACTCTGCAGAACCCCTGCTTGTGGCCCAAGCTTGGTTCAATGATGGTACATAGTCTTTGCTATGTGGGAACACTTTCCTGATATGATTTGAAGCCGTGGGTGAGACCACACATGTCCGCGGCGAAAAGACAGCAATGATTGCTCATCTGCTTGGCTGCCCCCACGCATCGACAGCGGCAAAACAATTGGCGAAGCAGATGAAGAAGGGGAAGTCGAAGGAGCAGGAAGATAGCGACCGTGATGACGACGAACTGTCTCGGAAGCGGAAACGAGGGGAATTTAAGCGTGTAGAGAAGAGCATGCAGCAAAGCCAGTTAAAAGTATTCAAGGGGCTCAATATTCCGTTCAACGACACACAGGTGGAGACGGTCCATACCCAATTCCTCTGTGCGACGATCTCTGCCAATCTTCCTTTCCGGTGGACCGTTGACCCCGAGATCATCAAGCTCTTTCTCATGTTCTGATCGACCGCAACAGATGTAATGCCTACGGACAAGGTGATTTCCGGTCGGCTGCTGGACGAGGAGGCGGTGAAGGTGGACAAGGAGGTTGTGAGGGCCGTGAAAGGCAGATATGCAACGATGGCGTGAGTCTATTTCAGTTCCTTGAGACTTATAATATTAACTTCTCGACAGTTCGGATGGATGGAAGGATAAATATTCTGTGACAGGTGTCAACATATCGGTAGACGGAAAGGTATGACACTTGTTTGGGTCCTGGTACCGACATTTAATGCACGTAGTCGTATTTAATCGATCTTATCCATACACGGGGGAAAAAGAAGGACGGGGAGTCTATGTGCACGGCATTTTGTGACCATATTGACAAGGCCGAGCGGGAGACGGGATGCATTGTTGTTTGTTATGTCTGTGACAACAATGGGGGCAGTCAACTCGGGCGCAAATTGCTGATAATTCAGCGGCCCTGGTTACTCACGACTGCATGTTGTGCCCACCAGGCAAGTTTCGTGTCTTCAGGGTATTTTTGCTGACGCACAGATCAGGGTCAGCTTATACTGCTCGATTACTTCCGAGAGAACAAACATGCACTTGCGACGGCCAAAGATACAACTGATGCGATAGGCTGGATTAATAATCACGAGCACGTCAGGGATGTCTTCGAGGAAGTTCAAGCTGAGCAGAACGGTGGTTCCATTCTCGCATACCTTTTGGCTAATCTTACGTGTTGGACGACTCATTCCATCGCGTTTAATTGCCTGGTTCAACTCAAAGGTCCTTCACGTCAGGCAGCAATTCTTCGTCGCGACGACATTGTTGCGGCACAGGTCGGGGTGGAGAAGAACAAAAAAAAGCGTAAGAAAATGGAGGACGAAGCCAACAAATTCTGTGATCTCTTCGATAATCCTACGTTCTGGAAAAATCTTCAGACTGTGGCGAACGATATCGAACCGATTTGTTACATTACTAACATCAACCAGGGCGAAAACACAGAGCTGATCAAGTGTTACTTGGATTTGCGGGTGTTTATCTGCACTTCAAGCGGCAGGCACACTGATCGTGCAATCGCCGCGGGGATGATGAAGCGTATTGAGAAACGATGGGCTGCAATGGACCAGCATTTCTTCATCATGGCCATGGTGTTGAATCCGTACGAGCGGGTTTCTCGATTCAGTGATCAGGCCGGAGTCTCTGTCTTTACGTTGAGAGCTGTTCTCATAGAGGTACGCCATATTAACGTTTAGATGACAGATAACTTCTGACGGACATTTAGCTTTATCACCATGTTAAATCGCGCCCGCCTGCCAGCCCACTCACGCCCGAGCAGCAGACTGCCCTCGACACTGAGAAGGTGGCCAAGGAGGCGGAGGTATCTCAAGCCTTTTTGAAATATATGAGTTATCTTGGTGTCTTTGCAGACTTCGAGGGAAACCAGGATGGATTTCAAAAATTACACGTACAATCAAGCCTTCTTTAATTACTCCACTCTGACTTTCGTGTGTCATTCACTTTAATAGGGCAATAATCTGGTCCTTGTATGGGAAGTGATGTTAGCCCATCCGGATGTTCGTGAGCTGGCTGATTTCGCAATTCTGATTCTCGGCATTGTCGTGAATCAAGGAGGTAACGAGCGCGATTTTTCCGACTTCAAAATCAAGAGAACGCGCCTGCGTAACCGGCTCAGCTTCCAAAAGACCGGGAAGATGTCAAAGGTTTGTATCTGCTTCATTATCGGGGTGCAGGACTTACATCATCGCCAGGTTGGCGCTTCGATTCGGGCCGAGCACGTTGCTGCGGGCTTTGTGAAACCACGAGAAAAGCGCAAAAATCACGACGACAGTCGCGTTGCCGAGTTAATCGCTGTCCCTCAATACACCGATATTTTAGAGAACGAGGAGGAATCAGACGGTGAGGCGGGGGAACACGTTAGCTCCCGTCTCATCAATTCCCACGCTGCATGGCGTAAGGTTTACACTTCTTGGGTAGTCGCAGCACGAGTTGAGGAGTTGGAAGCCGCGGAGTCGGACCGCAACTCCGCTGCCGATCTTTCCGATGACGCTACCTCCGACGCTGGCGCCTCCCGGACTGTTGCTGAGCCGCCCGCCCCCGTACGCTCAAGGAGGTGGCTTCCTTGTCCGTTGTCGCACCTTTTTGCTGGGACAATTCTGCAGCCGCCTGAACACGCACCTCGCAAAGCTTTCACGCAGCAGCAGTTATTGATGGAGTTGTTGGCAGCGGAACACACTGACGAAGAACCAGATGATGGAGAACTGGAGGGCTCGGGTGACGACTATGATGAGGACGACTAGTTTTACACTTTCTCATTTGTTGTCGCTGCTAAAATGGCCGAAAATATATATTTAAGGCCTTAATTTTGGACCCTTAATTAAGGGTTATTAAGTGTTAAGGCCTTAGCCAAAAATTTTGCCCTTAATAAGCCCTTAAGGGAGAACACTGTTTAAAATTCTACGACACTAACTGTCAAATTGAAATACGAACTTCCCGACAATCTGAAAGTGCGGCAGGCAGTTCACCTTTATATCTCCCATTTAACAAGGCTGGAAGATTGTGTGGATTATTTGCTTCGTACTATCGCCTACGCTTATGTGACCTCTGGGCCTGGCCCAGCGAAATGCTTTACACACTGTGGCACGAACGTGCAGACGTGCATGTTGACAAGGGATCATATGCATGTGCCTTCTTCTACTCATGCAATTTGATAAATGTCGTTCTACAAGCGCGCGGGACAATACATGACAGTCCCATGTTCGAAATACACCACGAAATGGAAACCTAATCATCAGGTACTTTCAGGCTGCGTTTGTATTACAACACTCGCATGCCCTTCCTGCTCGTTCCCCAGCTCGCGCCCCTTGCGTCTCTCAAAGCTGTGATCCACCTCGGAACTAGAACCGGAATCGTCAACCTTTGGCCCGTTTGTGGACAGATGCTTGAAGACCACAGTGCTAGTAGTGGGAGCCACAGCAATTTTTTGCATACGGACGATACCGGCAGAATGAATCGAATAGTCGTAGGTGTATGTGCTCGGCTCGCCGTCTCTTTGTTTCCGAATATAACGGTAAACTGCTGTCACCAGTGCCCCCGCGTTGGCAACGAGAAGAGCGGTGGCAGCCTGACCAGGGCTAGAGCGTCAGCGTAAAGCTTTCCGTAGCGAAAGGGCATTTTACTTCTGCCTGGGCTGAGATGCCTTCTAGAAGCCCGGTGGGACCGAGTACATACACGGCATGGACGATGGATGCTAGAGTGGTGAGAAGACTGGCGGCAAATATAATGATCAGCATTCTGTTGTTGGCCGTACGAATTAGTGATTTCCAGTTGAGGTGATAAGGAGTGTACCTTCTCTTGCTGCCCTGGATCATGTTTACACCACGCAACAGTTCTATGGGAACCCCCGCGAGAACCAAATCGGCAACGAAGTCGGCTGTGTGTCCAAAATCTTAGCATGCAGGATTAGATAGAATAACCGTTGGTAAACTCACTAAGGAGCTCTGCGGTAGCGACTCCTTTGCCCAGATGGCATTGGGGTTTAACCTTTGCATACCAACTTCTATCGGAAGCGCAGATGTAGAGCTTGTAGGCCATGAGAGCCGCCCACATCACCCCAAAAAGTACGGCAAAGTAATTCGTGACCTGCAACTCTTGAGTTTTCATTTGCGATCCACGGAGAAGATTTACCTTACGAAGTTTGAATTGTTGCGGTATTATTCGAATGACCGAGAACATGACACTCATTCGTGATGACCTGTAGTCCAGTAAGCTTTGTGAGGAATAACCGGGCATAAGGTTTTACCACAGAGTGTTTGTGAAACCCAGATTTACCATCCTGGAAAGGTGCCTCACATTTATTGGACAAGTCGCCGAAGGTATACCATCGAAGAACTGACCAATAGGCGATAATTCTAGTTGGTCTACTCTGAGACATGTCAGTCCTGATCCACATGCCTACAAGTAACATGAAGGAGCATGCAAGAGCAAAGACAGCCCCTGCAAACCATAACTTCAACACCGAGGACATGAAGGGAAATTCACATAATTACAAGCATCGTCCAGCCAAAATCTCTTTGTTCGGCTACGTATCACTAAACGAGAACATGTGGCTATTTGAGCAGTTCCTAACAAAGTCGTAGTGACGACTAGAGAAAGTCAGCGAAAATCCGTAGACACTCAAAAAGTCTACTTCTGTTCGTAGTGCTGGATGGTTGGACCCAGACAACCATGGTTTTGGGGGTCGCGAGAACGATGCCAGGAATGAATTTGGGGACAATATTGGTATTTCAACAGTCAGCGAGAAACAGCGAGGTTCTGATTGTGGCAAATTTCAGGGTCCCCATTTATCTTGAGAGTCAGACTGCCGCCGGCCAAAGTGCAACGGCGCTTTAAGCTACGCGACGCCAAAAGCTAGCCATCCGAGCGCTCGAGGGCCGCTAGCCCCAACCATCTGACCATCAGATGCGAGGATCGTGCGAGTGCACCAAGTATCCTGGATATTAGGAGGCCTCCTGATCCAGGGCCGGGAGCGAAGCCTTACATAGTTCATGCTGGGTGAAATCCACCCCAGCTCCGTGCATACACCCCCATTGCAGTCCGATGGAGTCGTGCGTCAGTAAAGCAAACATGTATTACTAATAGCAATCAGTCAACTCCGGTAGTTGGTTACTGTACAATACTAGTAAGTATGGAGTCGCGCGTCAGTGAAGCAAACATGTATTACTAATGGCAATCAGTCAACTCCGGTAGTTGGTTACTAGACATAACGACACAAGTTTGTTACTGTATTGGACCTTGTGCTTTCTCAAGCGGAGCCCCGAATGACCAAAGTGGGTCCACCAATGCGTTAGGCTAGTCTCACAAGCTGACTTTATGTAGGGATTATGAAGCCACCCATACTTATAATTTATAAAGTCTTGGACGTATCACACCAGAAGCGACCATCAAAGCGGAATTTGATTTGCACCCACCCGGCAACTTCGCTCAATCGGGAAGACCCGGCGACTCCATTTTTCACACCCCAGGTCAGAGGTCTCGCATATTATCCTCCAATTTATTATCCAGCCATATCTCCATTTTTTCCTCAACCAGCACGCCGAATGGTTCACGCTGAGACACAGACAGATATTGATTCCGAGTCCGAATCGCTGTAGCTGTAGCGGCTGCCCATGTAGTTGAGTTGTTTAGACGGACCCGCATGGTCAAAAGAGACTGATAGCCGCGCTTAAAGATGCCCTCCTGCTCAATTAACTGTGCTTCGTCAATTGACATCCACCGCACTAATTTCACGAATTCGGGGTTTCTGAGAAGCACATTCATCTCGGAACCCAGGAGCATCGACGGGGTCATAACCCGCATCCGTACATCATCTCCCTCGGCCAGTTCCTTGAAGAGATCGCGGCGGAGAAGACGTGCATCACGAACGGTGTCTTGATTGATCGCGAGTGCACGTAAACCGCGACGCGACGCGACGTCAGCCTAAAAACGCGTCGTTTAGGTACTATGGGTAACATCGGGATTGAAAGTGGACTAGAGTTTGAAACTAGCCTTCGCTTGGACTCAGTTCTCAACGGGTTGCCTCCGGATCATCCGGAAATGAAACCGACACCTATTTTACATAGGACTATAGGACTAACCAAAAAAAATGAGGAACATCTGTAGAGAAACAATCGAGCTGGAGATTCCGAAGCCATCAGTCAGTGATTTTGATGCCGTTTTGAGACAAAATCTTACATTGTGCGAGTCCCTCTTGTTCGATCACTCTCGGTACCTGCCAGCACATTCCTTGCGTCAATTGAAATGACTCACAAAAAAACCGGATGCGAAACGAGGCCGGGAACATATAAGAAACAGTGCTTGAATATAATTGTCACAAAGTGTCACGTCTTAGTTTGAAAGTCCGACTTGCCGGTTATGGCAGGGCGTGCCTGTACTCGTACGCAAGAGGTGCTTGATCTCTAGATCTTGGACTGTGATGTGGTTAAGCGAAAGAACCCATCAATCGTTGGCATCGCTCGGCACTTGGCTCCGAGCTCGGCATCCGCTTTCGGACGTCGGGCTCTTGCTCGTCTCTCCCGTCTCTCCTGCTGAGCTCCCCCGTCGTATTCATCGCTGTACACTACGTAAAAACATCTTCGTTCATCGACTGCTGTGCGTGGGACTGGGACTGGTCATCTGGCTGCCGCGCAACTCCTACTACATGGCCGAGCAATGTCTGGAGTACCCTGGAGCGGCGTGGAGTCCCAGCAGGCGAGTTGGGCAGGCGTTTCTGGCCAGTCGGGTGGAAGGGAACGAAAAGTTGTATATGCAGAAGGGGTAGCATTATTTGACGGGTTATGTGCACCATATACAGTGTTACTGTTCCATACTGTTTGCAGAGTGAGGTTGCGTGGAAGACCGGAGCGCAAGCGGGACGCGAGTGGTGAAAGAGAAACGCGTCGAGTGGCACTATTTGATGGCAAATGATGGAATCTTGCTGCCGTTGATGCGGGTTGCGTCGTGGGAACCTGTCCGTGATCCAGAGATCGAGCACCTCTTGCAGTCCTCTTGCTCGTACGCGTGTTAAAGAAAAACGTGATTCGCCGAAACGTACGGATGGCGGAGTTTCAATTGTCACGCTCGAATCGGTCTTACAATTCAAACACTATTTCTTATGTGTTCCCAGCCTCGTTTCACATCCGGGTTTTTTGAGAGTTATTTCAATTGACGCAAATAATGTGGTAGCAAGTACCGAGAGTGATCGAACAAGAGGAACTCGCACAATGTAAGATTTTGTCTCAAAACAGCGTCAAAATCACCGACTGATGGATTCGGTATCTCCAGCTCAATTGTTTCTCAACAGATGTTCTGCATTGTTTTTGGGTAGTCCTATGTAAAATAAGTGTCGGTTTCATTTCCGGATGATCCGGAGGCAATCCGTTGAGAACTGAGTCCAAGCGAAGGCTATTTTCAAACTCTAGTCCACTTTCAATTCCAATGTTACCCATAGTATTAGAACATTGTATACAAGTAGTGAGACGTACCTGTTGCTCCACGAGAACCTTTGTCGGCACAATAAGCTAGTCTCGTTACCAGACATTCTGGAGGGATAAGACTGTATCTAATAATAGGATTTTCGGATCTTTCCGAGCCAAACAAATATCGGAGTCGAAAATGAAGCCTCCAGAACGTCTGGGGCAATTAGTCATTGGGTCACACTATCCTTGTCACAAATCCTCAAATCCATGCTCAGAGCAAGACAGGCTCCCCAGTTTGGCTGGGATATTATGATTCTCATCCAATCTAACCCAGAGGTGTGCTTCAAGTCTTTTGTGGAAGGAATTTGGACCACTGCTGCTGAATGAGCAGAAATTATGCCCTTACACCGATTACACTGTCCGAGCCACAACAACTTCAAAAGAGCCAGAAAAAATCTAGGATTTTTGGATATGCAGTTTGAAATCAATTCAATGATATAAGAACAGATTTTGTGGCCAAGGATATGGTACAGTGAAGAGAACAAAGTGGGTGTGACTCGATGGGTGGGATCAGTGAGCGAAGTGCATCAGTGCCCTTTCCGTCCATCATTTTTTCAATCTCCGACGGTCCGGCGATTCGGCGGACCCAAGCGTCTGGAGTTGAGTGGTGCAGAGAACGTCGTCCATCCATTCGCGAGAATTCACGGAGTGGTTTGATGCAAAAACTGGCGGAGAGTCTTCCATTATGTGCCAGGATATTATTCAGAGTAAAGACATCGTAAAGAGTGGTGTTCGTGCTGCAGGCAGCAGATTTAGAAGACGGGGCGCGCATGCGCCTTCCCGATTGAGCGAAGTTGCCAAATGGGGTGTAAATCAAACTCCGCTTTGATGGATGTCGCTTCTGGTCCGTGACTGCTCTCTTTCTGGCCTTCAAGGTCGTTGTCGAATGATGTTGCCAGTCTTCGCCTCAAAACTTGCAGTTGGTCTGTTTCTTGCTCAGAGTTCGTTTGCTCTGCCCACTGCCAAGGAATGGCAAGAATTCTCCGCGTCCCTTGGTGGCCGACTGCGCTCTACTGCACCACTTGCTGCACCCTGTTTTCCTCTTGTAAATGGTCATAAGTCCACGGTTGACCCGGAAGCGTGCGCTGCTGTCCAGGCGGGCTATATGCTTGCAGACTTCCGGTCGCACCGTTATCCGGCCTTCATGTTCGTAAGTCGGGAACATTTGTATCATTATCAGTAATCTCAAGCGCTCTTCTGAGACAGCCGCAGTGGGAAACCTGCCAAAGAACCGAAGAAAAATGCCTTCTTGATGCGTCTAATACCTCAAATCCTGTTGCCTGGTCCGTTCCATGCCTGCAGGGCGGTGTGTCCGAATATTATGTACGTCACGTTGACAGTGTGCCCAAATTCGCGCAATAATATATTTACGTATTTTCCAGCTGGCTGTGGCTGGACCGAAAGATGTTCAGAAGGCCTTCCTCTTCTCCGCGAAGACAGGCATTCATATCTCAATCAAAGCGTCGGGACATGACTACAAAGGGCGTTCTGTCTCGAAAGGCTCCTTGAATTTATGGGTCAGCGACATTGTTCATATGTTGATCAAACCCGATGGGCTAATTCGGATATTTCCCAGACTCGCAATATGGATAGCGTAAGTTCATACAAGTTGTATCGCCCGTTTTTGATTCCCGTCTAGTTGGTGTACACGCCTAATTTTACTCCAGAAGGCGGGGATCAGGTCTATAAGCGTACCATTACCGTCGGGGTGCGTTTTTTTTTGGAACATCAACTTAGATTGCTGCGTCTAAAGGGGGGTAGGCTGGCGTCCCGTTCGAAGACCTCTACAAATTTGCAGACGTGCACAACCTCACAGTCGTCGGAGGGTATCACCAAACTGTAACTCCCAGCGGAGGATGGTACGTTCGCTCAATCGATCATACGTAACTTTCTATTAAACCCGTCTCGCAAGGGTATTGGTAAGACGAGAAACATGGAGCCCCACAGAATCCTGACTTATTCAATGAATGAAGGGCGGTGGCCATAGCATCCTCTCACCTGTTTACGGACTTGGGGTCGACCGCGTGGTAAGTGTCCTGGTACATGTGTGGATGCTTTGGTGACCGATTCCTGCAGGTTCAGTTCAAGATCGTCACTCCGGACGGCAAGTACCGTGTTGCGAACAGTTTCCTGAACACGGATATCTTCTGGGCTCTTAGGGGCGGAGGCGGGTCGACTTTCGGTGTCGTTATCGAGTCGACGATTCTGGCTGAGCCGCGGATGAAGCTGCAAGTGTGCGTTCCTTTCGATATTTTTTTGGCCACTTCGCCAGGGATCGTTTACATATTGTTAGTGCGTCGATGTCCTTCACCAAGACTGCGACCAACTACCAGCCGTGGCTCAAGCTGATCGTCGACCAGTCTTATAAATGGGGGATGGAAGGCTGGGGCGGCCACATGACCGTTCGTTCTCATTCTCCTCCCGCGCTTAATTCACTCGATAACTCACACGAACGCATCAACAGCCGACGAGCCTTATCAACGTTAATCCCCTCCTTACCCCCGCCGAAGCCACTGCATCCCTGAAGCCCGTTGCCGACTACGTCCACGCGCAGAACGGCACCGTCGTCATCGAGGAACTGCCGTCGTGGCAGGCGTTCTTCGTGAAGTACGTGATGACCGCGCAGGCAAGCGTCGGTGTCGAGAACGAGCTCGTCAGCCGCCTCATCCCGACGGACCTGTTCACAAGCGCGAGTGGGCGGACGACACTGACAAACACGATGGTGCAGATGATCCAGCAGTACGGGGTCAACCCGTACATCGTCGTCGGGACGCCGTTCCTGTTTAACGGGACGGCGAACGCGACCAGCGTTACGCCCGCGTGGCGGAAGGCGCTGTGGCAGGTGAGTGTGCATCTCGCCTCTCCCCGTGCCTCAATTTATTCTATTTTCAGATCGGCGGCCACACTGGGTGGCAGTTCAACGCGACGGTATCGCAGATCCGCACGCAGTTCGAGATTGCGCATAACGTCACCGAGCTGATGAGCAGTATAACTCCTGGATCCGGGGCTTACTTTGTACGCATGTTGCATATCTGGCAACAAAGTGGGACTAATAAGTTTTTTTTGGCTCAGAACGAAGGAGACCTTTACCAAACCAATCACGAAGGTATGTCACCGACACCTCAACTGACGATCGAGTCTAACGTCGTCACAGAAAATTTCTGGGGCCCAAACTATCCCGCCTTACTATCCATCAAGAAGAAATAGTCAGTGTGTTGTGGGACCTTTGATCACCGCGGACCGACTCTTCTTGCAGCGACCCCATGTCATTACTCGATTGCTGGCAATGTGGTAAGCAGCGTTGTTCGTTTTGCTGGTGGTGG
This sequence comes from Mycena sp. CBHHK59/15, assembly GCA_029204085.1. Taxonomy (NCBI): domain Eukaryota; kingdom Fungi; phylum Basidiomycota; class Agaricomycetes; order Agaricales; family Mycenaceae; genus Mycena; species Mycena sp. CBHHK59/15. The sequence goes on along the minus strand of JARGXW010000178.1, from coordinate 135,932 downwards.
TTCTTCCACTGACTTCTGCTATGCCATTTAGTTGGGTGGAAGGGAGCACAGGATCCGCGTTATGCGTGCTATCTTGAGCTTTGACTGTTTGGCCGGGAATCCGCGTCACTGCGTCAGGTAGTACATTACTAGATCTGTGTGGGGTCGGAGAAGTAATGTTTGAAATTTCAAAAGTCTAAGACTGCTCAGCTTCGACGTGGCTGGCAATGCGCGATTGAGCACCCATTGGTCATGCAAAAACCAAGAGTAGTATCCACCGGGCGATCCTTCAGGCAGCACACTGAATGCCGCCGCCTTGTCATTTTTTACTAGTGTTCCATCCATCTGCCACTGGTGCACCTTTTTGTGACTGATTTCGAGACGTTCGGTAAGTCTGATGTTCTGCCCTAGAAGTTTGCTTCGGTTCTCAACACTAAATGCTCTGGTAAACCCAAAAGCTTCGCATATTGGATCGGGGAACAGATTTTCTCGCACAGCGAGTCCAGGGTAGTCGTCGGGGTTTATGGCCCTGTGGGGTTGTATTCGAAAATGTGTTGTACCCAGTGCGACCGCTGACAGTTGCTCGAGCAGTACCGCGCTGTTGCTGTATTGCAACCAGAACACTGTTTGGTTGCGGGATTCTCGCAGTCCTGGCATATGTGGTCATGGTCCATAGCCAGGGTGAGAGGAGTTCGGCTTGGAGGGACTCCGAGATCAGTGTTGGAGGGAAAGGCAAAGTAGCGTCCTAGATAAGCGCGGACCCTGGGAAGTGCCCACAGCCATGACTCGGAGCGCAAGAGCGCCAACGGCATGGCGCTTGAAGCTTGAAGGCTCAAAGTGACTTGGACTTGAACTTGTGACTGTCGCGAGAGCGTGTTGGAATATGACTTGTGACGCAAATGATAAATTGTATCAAGTTTAAGACAAATGAGCACCCAATTGCAATATTTCATTGTTCAGTTACGTCTGTCCTGTCCACTCTCCTTCCCACTCCTGCTTCCATTCAATGAGAGCATCGCCGAGGTAATCACTACGGTCTCCGTTGTGCGTTTCAGTACTCTCTTCGACATCCCATAGAACTTGCAGTGCAAGCTTCACGACCTCGGCGCTCGTCATATCCCGTTCTCCACTCTCCACATGCTTCCGCGCAGCATCCAACATCTTGATACATTCAAGTGGCACGTATTCGGAGTACCTTCGAGATCCTTCGATTCGGAGGTTCCAATTTTCTCTCGGGAGTGCTGCTGTATTATCCAGTGCAGCTTTGAGGTCCCACATGCTCCACGTCTCGTCTTTGAAGTTTCCCGACATCCAATCATATTCAATGCCTCTCCCTCTCAGAGGCGGTCTTGCCGCTTGCATCGAAGCTGAACATGTAAGAAATAAGATGGCCGCCGCAAATCGAGATGCCGGTGCCGGATCGCTGCCGCTCATTAAAGCTTTTATGAAGACGGGGACGTCCGCGTTGCCAAAATCTTCGCCGTTGTTGTTGATACAGCTGATATTTTTCATAGATATAAAGCTTCAGCTCTGCCGGCAGAAGAGACGCTCCCGCTGCCGCAGCCTCCTCTCCATCCCTATTCTCCATCAAGAAGCTGAACGCTCGGCCAATCATCGTCGCGTGCACAATGCAGTTGACGTAGCCGTTTCGAGAGACACTAGGATCGCCGCCCCACATGAGTGGCGGGGTCACACCCTGCGTAATAATTTCGTCTATGAGAGAGGCGAGGGCTGAAGGAAGCGTCGTGTCCAGGAGATGGGGGGGAAGGAGTTGGTCTATTGACGCTGGATCCAGGTGTGCCACAGTGAAAAAGGGAGAGGACCGAGGCCGAATCCATTCAATGCGCAACTTGGTGTTGTCGCGATGGTCCTTGATCATTGTCTGAGCTTGCAAGCTTGAAGCTAGGTGCTGCTGTTAAGGGCTGCTGAAGCAACTGCCGTGGGAAGAAGAACATTTTGACTCATCCTGGTGCTGCCAAGGCGCGGTGACCAGTCTCTCTGCGACGAAGTGAACGACTAGCTCGCCTCTCTAGTAGACAGATTGGTCAAGAAGCCACTGAGCCCTTTCGCACAACGGGGACTAGGTTGAAGACAAAAACGAGAAGCCAAGCACATGTTATCTAGCACCGCCACACATCTGCATTACTCAAATAATGTCCCCCTCCCTCACCGCCGCGCTCGACACGCTCGCGACGCACCGCACGCACAACACGCGTGCGTCGCAGGACACGTTTGCGCGTGCCTCGGTGATCATGCGTGCTGCGCACAGCACCGGCGACGACGGTGCGTTGCTTGCTGTGACAGTCGGGATGGTACTTATGAGCGTACTGGGACTGTTGATATCTGACTGAAACTTGAAATGCACATCTACGTCTGCGTCGTACCTTCGGGTTGAATTCAATTGCTACGGGACATGCGCATATGGGACAAATCTACATCGTTCGGCTTGTGCACATTCGCAACCCGCAGGCTGGGCGCTTCTGGAGCAGCTCTTCCTCGCCGCGGTCGACCTCGGGCGGCTGGACGTTGCGGACGTCAGTATCTTTTGCGCTCCCGTCTCAAACGAATCACACTCACACTTATACTACTACTCTTAGCAATGCCTGACGCAGCTGAGCGCGCGCTTCCCCGACTCGCCCCGAGTCGACGTGCTCACGGGCATCCGCATGGAAGCCTCCGAGGCGCCCGAGACCGCGCTGCAGTACTATGGCGGGCTGCTCGAGGCGGACCCGGCGAATGCGGTCGGTGTTCTGTGGCCTAATTTTTTTTCCAAACTTGAAGCTAACGACGTCGCTGCGCGCAGGCGATCTGGAAGCGCCGGATATCCGTGCTGCGGCGGACAGGGAAGGTCGCGAAGGCGGTAGAAGAGCTCGTGCAGCTGCTGGACACGTTCTACACGGACGTCGACGGGTGGCTTGAACTCGCGGATATGTATACGGCGTGCAACCAGTGCGTCGTTTTCCTCGTTTATTTATCTCGTATGGGTGCGAACTACATGTGCAGATACATCCTGGCGCTGCAGGCGCTCTCACACGCATTGCTGCTCGCACCGCAGAACCCGTTCTACGCGCTGCAGTTCGCAGAGACGGCGTACACGGCGGGCGACGTGCCGCTCGCGCTGAAGACGTTCCTCGTCGTCGTGGACATGTGCGAGCGCGACCTCGACGCACCTGAGCAGACCCCCGCGGCGGGGCTCGCCATGCGTGCGTGGTTGGGCGTTAAGCTTGTGAGTAGTCGGCGGAGTGTGTTCAACTGGAATCGCGCTGATGCTGGTGTATCTAGTGTTCGCGGCGGCTGTTAATCAACTCGTCGCCGTCGGCATCAAGCACGGCGGTGCCGAAAAACCTGCACCTGATCGAGGAGCTCGCGACGGAGCGGGTGCTCGGGGCGTATGCGGGGGGCCGCGGCGCGCAGGGGCGGGACGTGGTGGTGGGGTGGATGGGGATAGCGTAGTCCTTGGTTCCGGAATCGAGAACTGAGTCTGGAATCCATATTATTACTATTGTATCTAGTCTCCTCCTAAGACTCTCTTCGAGCCAGAGTATTATGAAGCGGTACTTAGTATTGGAGCAGTCTTCACAATTTGCTCACAATCCCATTCGTTTCAAGTAAAGAAATAAGGTGTACTACATAGCCATGGTCTATCCGCCCTTCCCCCTGCACTCATCAATTGACTTCCACGCTCATCCTCCCGCCATCGTCCAAAATCGCCCTGAGCAAGTAAAATAATATTGACATCCCTGCCCCTACCTCTGCACACATCGACTGTCCGTCCACTCACCCGCCCGCCATCCTCCAACTTCGTCACTGTACAAAGATGCATCCGACATGAGACGAGCGTCGGCACGGGGATTACTGGGGGTCGGCGGGGGTGGAGGTGGTGGTGGTGCCGTGTGGGCGTGGGACAGATGCTGGGAATCATCGAGAACAGAGGCACCAGACGGACTTAATGAAGAAAACAAAACCTGAGAAGGAAAAGCAAGTTAGGCAAAGGATCGCCCCAAAGAAGAGAAAGACGTACCACGATCTCAACGCACGACACCAAACCAGCTCCGGACCGGAAGAAGACTGCAGCAGGAAGCCCCTCTATCGAAACGCGTCCACCCTCGGGGTCGGCGTCGTGCTGAGTCGGAGGCAACCACGCACCGTGGCGTGCGAGGGGGTCAGGCGTCGCCGGCCGGCCGCACCTTGGTCATCACGTCGTGGTCCTTCTGGGAGGTGGAGGGGGTGGTGGGTGAGAAGAGGGGTGGCGAATCGTTGTCATCGTGTCCGCCAACAAGACAAGTATCGTGGCGGGATACCGGGACGACGCAGCTCGCGGAGAGCGTGGGCCGAGGGCCGCGAGACGATGCTGCACGCCGTCGGCGGCTCCCGGGCCCGCGTCTATCCATCCACACCAGTGACACATCCATCTTGTATGTGGCAACGTCTGTCTTGTGTTGCTGTAGTTGATCTTGATGTCCCTGGCAGAGCTGCAGGGGAACTCGGTGAGGGGTGGCACCGAGAGGGACGGAGGGTGGCGTGGTGAAGGGAGTTGCTCGACGGAGGGCGACGAAGAGCGGGACACGATATCGCGCGGGAGGAGGAGGAGGTATAGTGTACCACAGCCGGGAGAGCGCGACCGGGCGGAAGGGGGTGACATGGCGGGAAGAAAGTTGAGGGTGGTCTAGGAAACACATCAATGGGAAGTCTTGGCATACATACGATATTATACAAAGCAAGGAAGAACGGCGAGGGACGACTGGCTTGGAGCCTTGAGAAAGCAAAGAAGAGAGCAGCAAGAGACGGCCAGCGCCCTGCGAGAAAACAAGGAAACGGCAGCGAGGGACGACTAGCTCGGAGGCCTGCACGAAAACTTCGTGAAGATGTCAGCCACCAAGGAGAACGACGGCGAGAACGGGCATACCATCAACAGAGCAAGTTGGCCGCACCCACGCGCTTGCATAAGCGTCTTGACAGCGGCACTGTGGGCGAGTCAGCGTCGACGTCGTGGTCGAGGACGAGTCACTCACCTGGGCGATTCCAACGGGTATCGAGAGCGAGCGGGGCCCGCCCAGGGCGAGGGTATATCGTGGGAGCAGTAGGGGGGAACAGGGGTATCACGGGTATACGACTCGCCCTGCGACGAGAACGGGACGCCCTGGCGGCGCGAAGAGCTCTGTCAAAGAGACTGGAGAACAGAGCCGGGGGCTGGCGGGAATTTATATTTCGAGCCTCCTTTGCGCGTATGTTGGGCTCTCAGCCGCGCTTCTGATTGGCCAGCGTAGTTGCGGATGATGTCGATTTGAAAGTGGCAGGACTCCGTTTAGGTTGCTTGACGAAAAAAGCAATTCCAAGGATAATCCCAGCTGGGTCACGGAGGCTAGAATAACGTAGCGGGTAGCAAAAAAGATGTGGTTCCAATCGCGCGGCCAATTTCCCAGAGAGGCGGCGTCCTTGAAAGCCTGGGAATTCCCTAGTAGACCTTGCTTAGAGCTACTGCTACTGCTTGAGGCAAAAGACGGGAAACGGTCCAGACGCGTGCAGGACTGTGAAGTGCGCCCCAAAAGGGCGCCTTGTTGGGTTATTTTCTTTTTGCCCAGTGTGAACCCAGGTTTGTGGACAGGTCGGTGTATGATCTACGACCCAATCATCGGCGAACAGCGGTGTGTCGAGAGATTCAGCGCGTTTGGCCAACGAGGCGACCCGGAATTGAGGACGAGAGTCCATGAAGGCTTTGTCAAAAGTGGGGTCTCTGGTCGTTGGACTGACGAGAAAACCGATGCTCCAAGCCCTTGCAGCTTAAATGTATGTTCTTGGAGGCTGCTTGGATGAACGGAAGTATCTTCGAGGAATCCAAAAGAGCCCGAGTAGTTGTGGAAACATGTGTTTGTCTAGATTGCAGATGTCCGGATCCTCGACAGTCGAAGGAGCAAGTCATGCCAAAGTCATCCACAAGATGGTCCAAGGTGAATGCTAAACTGCCAGCTGCTTCACTCGGTAGTCTTGAGAGATATATGCTTGGATATGGAAACGATAGTCATCAAGGCGGGGGTAGTCGCGTAGCGTGATAGCGGCTGAGTGATAGAGGTGTGTCGGAGGTGTGACTGCTTGATGAATTGCGCACTGGAGTTCAACTGGAACTGCGATGGCGTTCACCCCCAGCGAGGCCGACCCGTTCTACGAGATCATGCGCCCGCCGGCGGACGAGACGCCCGCGCAGATGACTGCGCGTCTCAAGCGCGAGGCCGACGCGCAGCGCGTCAGTGACAACATCGACGAGGACATCAAGCGCGACCGCGCCCAGCAGCGCAAGGCCCGCAAGGAACTCCGTATACTGCTGCTGGGCCAAGGAGAGAGCGGTGGGCGTCGTCGTCGTTGTCTCTGTGTCTGTCTCATGACTCTCTTCCAGGCAAATCCACAACCCTGAAAAGTGCATGGTCCCTGCAGCGATGCTGACTTTGCTCACTGAGACTGACCCTTGGACTGACCCCGCCAGACTTCCGCATGCAATATGCCCGCGACGCCTGGGAACACGAGCGCAGCGGCTGGCGCGCCGTAGTCCAGCTCAACATCATCCGCTCCATCATCCTCATCCTAGAGATCATCGAGGCGGAGATGTCCGGCAATGGCCCCCCCGACGACGACGACCACGCCCGCCGCTTCTCCGACCCCGCCGCCGACGTCTTCACCGACCGCCACCGCCTCCTCATGATCCGCCTTGCGCCGCTCCGCGGGGTCGAGGCCAACCTCAAGCGCCGCCTCGGCGCCGGCGCCGAGCCCGTCCAGCCGTCACTCCCCATGTCCCCCACGCCGTTCGACGACCCGGCGCCGATCCCGCACCAGGCGCACAAGCGCGCAGGCGAGTTCTTCGTACGTAGCTGGACGGACGCGATCGACCCGCCCGAGCCCACGCCCGCGGACCTCGACGCATCGACGATCACGCTCATGTCGTGCAAGGACGACATGCAGGCGCTGTGGAACGACCCCGCAGTGCAGCTCGCGCTCGAGCGCCGCCGCGTCCGCCTTGCGGACTCGGCGGGCTTCTTTCTCAACGACCTCGACCGCATCGCGACGCGCTCATACGCTGCGACGGACGACGACATCGTGCGCGCGCGCCTGCGCACGGTGGGCATCCAGGAGTACCTCCTGCACATCAGCGACGGTTTCGCGTTGTGTACGTCCTTCCTTCCTAGTTCGATGTAGTCTGCCACTCACCCCACGCAGTGGGCAACGACAACACGTGGATCTGGCGCCTCTACGATGTCGGCGGGTGTCGCACCGCGGTGCGTGCCGTCATCTCATCGCTCTCCATACACCACTCACGTGTATGTTGGACGTCCAGCGCGCCGCGTGGCTCCCGTTCTTCGAGAACACGGACGTGATCATCTTCCTGTGCCCTGTGTCGTGCTTCGACGAGCGCCTCGACGAGGACGTGCGCGTGAACCGCCTCGAGGACTCGACGCTCCTCTGGCGCTCCATCTGCTCGTCCAAGCTATTAACGCGCACGCAGCTCATCCTCTTCCTGGTGCGCTTCGTTACATTTCACTCCGGCTCTCCGCTGAATATATTCCCCGCTCCTCGCTCACTATCAACTCCGTTCTCCACCGAATTATATCCCTGCTCACCGCTGGATTTCAACTTTGCTCCGATTGAAACACGCGTGATGTGGACGCGCTGTGCAGAACAAGTGCGATCTGCTCAAGCGCAAACTTAAGCGCGGCGTGAAGGTCAAGACGCATCTCCCGAGTTACGGCGACCGTCCGAACGAGGTCATGCCTGTCGTCAAGTGTGCGTTTCTCTCGTCCTCCGCTTTCTGTGAAATATGTTGTCCACAGCACAATTGTCCCCTGTCCATTGTCTTCGAAAGTATGGTGCCCGGTGCTGACCGCGCTCCCGCAGACCTGCGCGAGAAGTACAAGGAGATCCAGAAGCAGCACTCACCAGAGCCAAGGGTCGCGTACATCTATACGACGACTGTGACCGTGCGTACCTTCTTTATCTGGTCCTCGCCAAAAGAAATGATGACTGATAACTGCCCATATGCAGGATACGACCGCGACAGCGAAGACGCTGCATTCCAGTACGTCTTCCTTTCCTTTCTTTCAGCGTATAGAATCGTGTGCCAGACGGGGATCTGATTTTTTGTATCCTTGTAGTCCGCGACCGCGTGCTGCGGGAGAACCTTGTCACGTCCAACCTCGTCTAAGCCGCCGGTGGGGCGGTCGGACGCGCGGCAGGTGGGGCTTTCAGCGTCGTGCGCTGCCCCCGCCGATGGCGAACAGCAACGCGCGATGACAACGGTCGAACGACAACGTGACGTCGACGGGCGAATGGCAAGCCGCGCGACGCGTGACGCCTCGCATGCCTCCAATTGCGACCCCATGGGTCCCGCCGCGCTTGGTATAGCTGTCTGTACTGTATCACGAATGCGACCACCGCCTACGTACCTATCTTTATTGCACCTGTCTGTGTCTGTGTCCCTGTATCTGCATCATCTACTACTTGCGTAATTATCTATAGCTGGCGCTGCCTATATGTCATATGTATATTGAGCTGTTGGAGTCGAAGTCTAGCTACCTTGGCTTGGATGAGTTGAAGGAGCGCGGGTCGTGCATAGTGCATTAATCCTCGATCTGACTAGTGCCGAATATCTAAGAAATTACTGTTATGTCAAACTATAAATTCTTAAAGTAGAGCAGACAGCTGCATATGCTCAGCCGTTAATCACGGCCCCTATTGCGATCCCCTGAAGTGATTTCTTTTTCTTTACATTTCGAAGAGTAATTCCAACTTCGGATTTTTTTCCATCAATACTTAGTAGGACCCCCTAATGCCTATTCCCAATCCTGACAAATTTTGAAGATTTTCTATGTTAGGCCTGTGCCAAATCCTGACAATCTGGGCTAAATTGTGCTGAGGCCTGTGGCAAAATCCTGATAAAATCGGGCTGCGGAAGAATTTTTCAAAAAAAGGCCTATTATACACTGGTTGAACATTTCAAGTTTTTTGGTGAAAAAACTAGTGAAAAATGTTTTGAATTTTACAGCAATTTTTCAGTGAAAAACCAAGTGAAAAACTTGTAACTTCTTCATGAATTTTTTGAACTTCAAAACTTTTTCAGCACTTTTTCAGAATTTTTTCACAAGGTTCAAAAAGGTCACCAAAATGTTTCAAGTTTTTCACCTACTTTTTTGGCGAAAAATTACTGTAAAATTCAAAACATTTTTCACCAAAATTTTCAGTGCAAAACTTGAAATGTTCAACCAGTGATAGGCGAAAATTTTGGGTCTGGGACGAAATCCTGACAAATTTTGGCCTGTTTTTGGTCCTAGCACTGGTTGAGCATTTCAAGTTTTTCAGCTCAATTATCAGTGAAAAACTTCCTTTATTTTTCACACATTTTTCACTGAGAAAGCATGTGAAAAATTTAAATTTTTTTCACCACTTTTTTCACTGAGAATCAAGGTGAAAAATTGGAAACAAAATTTATAACTTTTCCTCCAAGAGTACTACCAGTTTCTGCAGTATTTTTTCACATTTTTTTTCACTGAAAAACCAACTGAAAATTTTAAACTTCTTTTCACTACTTTTATGAGTGAGAATCAAGATGAAAAATTTGAAATAAAATTCATGTCTTTTGTTGCAAGGCTGACACCAGTAATTCAGGCATATTTACAGGCGAAAATGATAGTGAAAAATTTAAAACTTTTTTCACCACAATTCTCACCTGTAAAAGACAAGGAAAAAGCCTGAAAAATCTTGAGTAAAAAACAGTGAATAATTTGAAATGGATAATCAATGTTTTCACACATTCTTCACAATCTTTCATTCAGGGGTTTTCACCGAAAAACAGAATGAAAAAGATATGTTACTTATTACCCCAATTTTCAGTGTAAATGCAGGTGAAAACATCAAAATAGTTTCCTAACATTTTCCACTGAAAATCGAAGTGAAGAATTGGAAATAATCACTGGTTGAAAATTTCAAGTTTTTCAGTGAAAATATTGGTGAAAAAGGTTTTGCATTTTGCAATAAGTTTTCACTGAAAAAGTATGTGAAAAATTTAAAACTTTTTCAGTACTGAAATATTATTAAAAGTGCTGAAAAAGTTTTAAATTTTTCAGATACTTTTGTGGTGAAAAATTATTGCAAAATGCAAAACATTTTTCACCAATATTTTCACTGAAAAACTTGAAATCCTTGTAACATACTACTGAGAAAGTTTGAGGTTGTGGGGGTAAGGAGTTGGAGACTCAAGAACAAGTTTTTCAGCACTTTTTTGGTCCTCGTTCTTGAAGAATGGGTGGTATAAAATTGGAATCAATGCTTGCAATATTTCCTCTCTTTAAGAAAGACTAGCAGTTCCCCGTGCTACACTACAGCATTATCTGTATCCATTGTACATGTTCATACTTTCAGGTTTGAATTTATCCTAATAGAGAACACAGTGTGTCATCAACCTTTTGTTGACTGTTGCGGACCTCATGGTCAATTACAATGTTTCCCATTGCAAGTGTTTGGTGGCTTGCATAGACATTGAGAGCACAGGATGTTAATTTGTTGATCCCATGGATTGGTTCAATTTATAAAATTGCCGATTGTGCATCATTTGTTGTTGGCTTGTTGCAATTGTAATTATTTTTTGGCATTCAATCTGTTGAGTTAGTTCTTGAAGGAAATATTTCCTAGCCTGCATTATGCTCGGAAACACATTAAAATCCCAGGCTTCACCTTCATTCCACCTGGAACCATTCTATAGTTGCCATTTATTTTTCATCAAAACCCCGCCTTTGTCTTGCCGAAATGGTATCCAGCTGATTAGGATAAATCAGTTGTCCAGACTGAGGGCACTAAAAACTGTACATGGTGGTCAAGAGCAAGCTATGAAGGGTCTCTGCCTACAGCTTCAGGCTCAACACTAATTTCAATGCTGCAGACCAATCATTCTCGCTCAAATCATACATGAGCAAATTTGGGAGGGAGATTGTGTTGTGTAATTGGGATTGGCATGGCCCTCAAAATTCAGAATAGATATGAAGGCTTCCATCAAATATCCAGCACTAGTCAGAGAACATCCAGATGCATTCTGCCACTGATTCAGACACCACAGACTATCCATCGCCACTCAGATCACTGATCAGCGAATTTTGCAGACAGATTGCAAATTTGTGCAATTGGGATTGGTATGGCCCTCAAAATTCAGCACAGGTGGGAAGCCTTACAGCAAATATGCAGCACTGCTGGTTAGAGGGCATCTGGATGCATGCTGGTACTGATTTCAATGCCATATACCAACCATTCTCGCTCAGACTGCCCATCGGCAGATTTTGCAGGGAGATTATGAATTTGTGCAATGGGAATTGGCATGGCCCTCAAAATTCTGCATGGGTGACAAGACTTCCAGCAACTATGCAGCACTGGTTAGAGGGTATTTTGATGCATGCTGCTACGGATCTTGACACTGCAGGCCATCCATTCTCACTTACAAATCACCCATCAGCAAATTTCACAGGGAGATCACAAATAAGTTGTGATATTAGGCTAAGAGCATTGGCCAAGTTCAGGACTGTGTTACAGTGGTTGGAGGGCTATCTGACGCATAGTTGGACAAATTTCAATGCTGCAGACCATCTTTTCTCACTGGCAGATTACTCATTGGTTAATTTCTCTGGGAGATTGTGAGTTTGTGGAATTGGGACTGGCATGGCCCCCCAAATTCAACATGGGTGGGAAGGCTTCCAGAAAACATAGAGCACTGGTCAGAGGGCATCCAAATGCATGCTGTCACTGAGTTTGATGCCATAGACCATCCATTCCAACTCAGATCACTGATTGGCAAACTTCTTGTAAATTTGTGCAATCGGAATTGGTATGACCCCCAAAATTCCGCACAGGTGAGAAAGCTTCCAGCATTGATGCAGCACTGGTTATTGGGCCTCCAGATGCATGCTGCCTCTGACCGCAGACCCTTGATTCCACTCAGATAACTGATCAGGGAATTTTGCAGGGAGATTGTGAATTTGTGCAATTGGGACTGGCATGGCCCCCCAAATTCAGCACAGGTGGGAAGGCTTCTGGTAAACATGCAGCACTGGTCTGGGGGCATCCAGATGCAGGCCACCACTTATTTCCATGCCACAGATCATCTATTCTCACTCAGATCACTCTTCAGCAAATTTCACAGGGAGATGGTGAATTTGTGCAATTAGGATTGGCATGGCCCCCAAATTTCAGGATGGGTGGACAGGCCTCCAGCAAAGATGCAGCACTGTTCAGAGGGCATCCCAATTTGATAACACTGCAGAGAATCCATTCCTGCTACGATCCCTCATTAGCAAATTTCGCTGGGAGATTGTGAATTTATGCAATTGGCACTGGCATGGCCCCCCAAATTCAGCATGGGTGGGAAGGCTTCCAGCAAACATGTAGCACTGGTCAGAGGGCATCCAGATGCATGCACCCACTGATTTTGTGGCCACAGACCATCCATTCCTGTTCAGATCACTCTTCAGCAAATTTGGCAGGGAGATAGCAAATTTGTACAATTGGGATTGACATAGCCCCAAAATTCAGCATGGATGGGAAGGCTTCCAGCAAACATGCAGCACTGATCAGAGGGCATCCAGAAACATGCTACCACTGGTTTCGATGCCACAGACCATCCATTCCTGCTCAAATCACTGATCAGAGAATATTGCAGGGAGATTGCAAATTTGTGCAATGGGGATTGGCATGGTCTCCCAAATTCGGCACGGATTGGAAGACTTCCAACAAACATACAGTACTGATTAGAGGCCGTCCAGATGCATGCTGCCACTGATTTTGATGCTGCAGACCATCCATTCCCACTCAGATCACTGATCAGCAAGTTTCACAGGGAGATTGCAAATTTAAGGAATTGGGATTGGCATGGCCCTCAGGGCATCCAGATGCATTCTGCCACTAATTTCAATTCCGCTGATCATCCATCACCCATGGGTGAGTTTTGCATGGACATTGCAACTATTTTGTGCTATTGCAGTGGAGAGCATCAATCAAGTTGAGGAATGCACAATGGTGGTCAGAGGGCTCTCTGATTGGCCATTCTCACTGAGACCGCCCATCGGCGAATTTTGGAGGGAGATTGTGAGTTCGTGCAATTGGAATTGGCATGGCCCTCAAAAATCAGCACAGGTGAGGAGGCTTCGAGCAAACTGGCAGCACTGGTTGGAGGCCATCCAGATGCATGCTACCACTGATTCGAACCCCACAGACTATCCATCCTCAGTCAGATCACCCATCGGCAAATTTTTCAGGGAACTTGCAACCAGTTTGCACTATTGTGGTTGAGAGCATCGTCCAAGATCAGGACTATGCGACAGTGGGCAGAGAGCTCTGTGATGTGGGCTTCCACCAATTTCTACACTGCAGACTGGCCATTCTTCCTCAGATCACACATTGGCAAATTTCGCAGAGAGATTGCAAATTTGTGCAATTGGGATTGGCATGGCCCCCAAAATTCATAATGAGGGGAAAGGCTTCCAGTATGCATGCAGCCCCCAATTTCAATGCCACAGACCATCCATTCTTGCTCAAATCACCCATTGGTGAATTTCACAAGGACATTGCTGATTTGTGCAACTGGGGTTGGCATGGCCCCCAAATTTCAGGATGGGTGGAAAGGCCTCCAGCAAAGATGCAGCACTGTTCAGAGGGCATCCCAATTTGATAACACTGCAGAGAATCCATTCCTGCTACGATCCCTCATTAGCAAATTTCGCTGGGAGATTGTGAATTTATGCAATTGGCACTGGCATGGCCCCCCAAATTCAGCATGGGTGGGAAGGCTTCCAGCAAACATGTAGCACTGGTCAGAGGGCATCCAGATGCATGCACCCACTGATTTTGTGGCCACAGACCATCCATTCCTGTTCAGATCACTCTTCACAAATTTGGCAGGGAGATAGCAAATTTGTGCAATTGGGATTCTTGTGGCCCCAAAATTCAGTGCAGGAGAATGGCTTCCAGCAAACATGCAACACTGGTGGAGGCCATCCAGATGCAAGCTACCCCTGATTTCAATGCTGCAGACCACCCATTCTCACTCTGATCACTCATCAGCAGGGAAATGGTGAATTTGTGCAATTGGAATTGGCGTGGCCATAAAATTCAGCAAGGGTGGGAAGGCTTCCAGAAAATGTGCAGCACTCGTCGAAGGGCATCCAGATACATGATGCCACCAATTTCAATGCCACAGACCAACCATTCTTGCCCAGATCCCCCATCAGCGAATTTCGCCGTGAGATTGCAACCAATTTGCACTATTGCAGTTGAGAGCATCAGTTGAGTCAAGGACTGTGCAACAGTGGTCAGAGGGCTCTCTGATGCATGCTTACACCAATTCCAACACTGCAGACCAGCCATTCTCCGACTCAGACCGCCCATCGGCGAATTTGGTAGGGGGATAGGGAATTTGTGCAATTGGGATGGACATGGCCCTCAAAATTCAGCACAGGTGTGAAGGCTTCCAGCAAACATGCAGCACTGGCCAAAGGGCATCCCAATGTATGCTGCCACTGATTTTGATGTTGCAGACCATCCATTCTTGCTCACATCACACTTCGGCAAATTTTGCAGGGAAATGGCAAAATTGTGCAATTGGGATTGCATGGCCCCAAATTTAGACGGGTGTGAGGGCTCCAGCGGGTGTGAGGGCTTCCAGAAAACGTGCAGCACTTGTTGGAGGGCATCCAGACGCATGCTGCGACCAATTTCACCGCCGGAGACCATCATTCTCGCTCAGATAACCCAGCAATTATATATCAGAGAGCTATAACCACCATCGCACAGTCCTCAACTTGACCAATGATCTAAACCACAACAGCACAAAGTAGTCGCAATGTCCTTGCGAAATTCACCGATGGGTCATCTGAGCAGGAATGGATGGTCTGTAGTGTTGAAATCAGTTGCAGCATGCATATGGATGCCCCCTGACCAGTGCTGTGTGTTTGCTGGAAGCCTTCACACCTGTGCTGAATTTTGGGGCCACATCAATCCCCAATGTATAAATTCAAAATCGCCCTTGTGAAATTGTTGTTGGGTTATCTGAGCGAGAATGGATGGTCTTCGGTGTTGTGTTTGCTGGAAGCCCTCACACCCGTGTAAACTTTTGGGGCCATGTCAATCCCAATTGCACAATTTTGCCATTTCCCTGCAAAATTTGCCGAAGTGTGATCTGAGTGAGAATGGATGGTCTGCAACATCAAAATCAGTGGCAGCATACATTGGGATGCCCTTTGGCCAGTGCTGCATGTTTCTGGAAGCCTTCACACCCGTGCTGAATTTTGAGGGCCATGTCCATCCCAATTGCACAAATTCCCTATCCC
Source organism: Mycena sp. CBHHK59/15 (assembly GCA_029204085.1). Taxonomy (NCBI): domain Eukaryota; kingdom Fungi; phylum Basidiomycota; class Agaricomycetes; order Agaricales; family Mycenaceae; genus Mycena; species Mycena sp. CBHHK59/15. The sequence continues at coordinate 120,606 of JARGXW010000178.1, read as the reverse complement.
CCTACCAAATTCGCCGATGGGCGGTCTGAGCGAGAATGGCTGGTCTGCAGTGTTGGGATTGGTGTAAGCATGCATCAGAGAGCCCTCTGACTACTGTTGCACAGTCCTTGACTCAACTGATGCTCTCAACTGCAATAGTGCAAATTGGTTGCAATCTCACTGCGAAATTCACTGATGGGGGATCTGGGCAAGAATGGATGGTCTACGGCATTGAAATTTGTGGCAGCATGTATCTGGATGCCCTCTGATCAGTGCTGAACATTTTCCTGAAGCCTTCCCACCCTTCCTGAATTTTACGGCCATGCCAATTCCAATTGCACAAATTCACCATTTCCCTGCCAAATTCGCTGATGAGTGATCAGAGCGAGAATGGATGGTCTGCAACATTGGAATGAAGGGTTAGCATGCATCTGGATGGCCACCAATAACTGTTGCATGTTTGCAGGAAGCCTTTCTCCCATGCTGAATTTTGGGGGCCACAAGAATCCCAATTGCACAAATTTGCAATCTCCCTGCCAAATTCACTGATGGGTGGTCTGAGCCGGAATGGCTGGTCTGCAGTGTTGAAACTGGTGGAAGCATGCCTCAGAGAGCCCTCTGACCACCATCACATAGTCCTTAACTTGATCTGAGTGAGAATGGATGGTCCATGGCATTGAGATCCCCCATAGGTGAATTCTGCTGTGATTCTGAGACAACTGCTAAGTGAGGGTACTAGCCTCCACGTCTACTTTCACACATACCACGCCCACTGATCTCAACGTTGCAGATCATCCAATCTGGCTCAGAGATCACCCATTGGTAAATTTCGCAGGGGAATTGTGAATTTGTGCAATTGGAACCGGCATTCCCTACCAAATTCAGCATGGGTGTGAAGCCTTCCAACAAACATGCAGCACTGCTCACAGGGTATCCAGAAGCATGCTGCCACTTATTGTGTCACCACAGACTATCCATTCTTGCTCAGGTCACTCCTCAGCAAATTTTGCAGGGAGATGGTGAATTTGTGTGATTGGAATTGGCATGGCACCCAAAATTTAGCATGGGTGTGAAGGCTTCGAGAAAACATGCAGCACTGTTCAGAGGGAATCTAGAAGCATGCTGCCACCTACTTCAATGCCACAGATCATCTGTTCTCACTCAGACCAGCCATCAGCAAATTTAACAGGGAGATTGTGAATTTGTGCAATTGGAATTGACATGGCCCCCCAATTTGGCACGGGCGGGAAGGCTTCCAGAAAACATGCAAACCTGGTCGGAGGGCATCCAAATGCATGCTGCTACCGATTTCAATACAGCTGACCATCCATTATCACCCAGTGGCAAATTGTGTAGAGATATTTCAACCAGTTGCACTGTTGAGGTTGAGAGCATTACCCAAGTTCAGGACAGTGGGACAGTCATCAGAAGGCTGTCTTATGCATGCTTACACCAATCTTAACACTGCAGATCATCCATTCTTGCTCAGACCACCCAGCAGCGAATTTTACACGGAGATTGTGAATTTGTGCAATTGGGACTAGCATGGCCCCCCAAATTCGGCACAGGTGGGAAGGTTTCCTGAAAAAATATAGCACTGTTCAGAGGGCATCCAGATGTGTGCTCCCACTGATTTCGACGCCACAGACCATCCATTCCCACTCAAATCCCAGATCAGCGAATTTCCCAGGGAGATTTCGAATTTGTGCCTGGCCCCCCAAACTCAGCACAGGTGGGAAGGCTTCCAGTAAACATGCAGCCCTGGGCCGAGGGCATCCAGATGCATGCTGCCATTTATTTCGACAATGCAGACCATTATTTCTCACTCAGATCACCCTTAAGCAAATTTGGCAGGAAGATTGCAAATTTTTGCAATTGGCATTCACATGGCCCTCAAAATTCAGCATGGGGGTAAGGCTTCCAGCGAACATGCAGCAATCTTTGGAGGGCATCCAGACTGATTAGAGGCTATACTAATGTTTCGACCCTGCAGACCATCTGCTCCACTGAGATCCCTGATCGGCGAATTTTGCTGGGAGATTGCGAATTTGTGCAAATGGGACTGGCATGGCTCCCCAATTCAGTATGGGTGTCAAGGCTTCCATCAAAGGTCTAGCACTGTTTGGAGGGCATAGGTTTCGACACTGCAGACCCTCCATTCCCACTCAGATCACTCATCAGCAAATTTCACAGGGAGATTGTGAATTTGTGCAATTGGACTGGCATGCCCCCCCTAAACTCAGCACAGGTGTGAAGGCTTCCAGCAAATATGCAGCACTTTGATGCAGCATTGTTCAGAGGGCATCCCAATAGTTTAATGCTGTAGACCATCCGTTCCTGCTAAGATTGCTGATCAGCGAATTTCGCAGGGTGATTGTGAATTGGTGCAATTGAGATTGGCATGGACCCTCACATTCAGCACAGGTCAGATGGCTTCAAGCAAACATGCAGCAAGTGTCGGAGTGCATCCCGATGCATGCTACCACCAATTTCAACAGTACAGACCATCTGTTCTTGCCCAGCTCACCCATCAGCGAATTTCACAGGGAGATTGTGAATTTGTGCAAAAATTCAGCACAGGTGTGAAAGCTTCCAGCAAAGATGCAGCACTGTTCGGAGAAGCACACAAAGACGCTCAAGAGTCAAACCTGGAGATATGAGCTGAGTTTGTGGGCCGCCCTGGATACTACTGAGTGACTTGTTGGACATGTGTGTCACCCATGAACATCAGATGCTCCTTGGGCCAGCGCTGAACCACAAATCTGCTTCTTTCAGGTTTCAGTACCCATAGTGGCCTGGCAGTCCAGTTGTCCTCACTCAAAGATGTTTTCCAGTAGCAGACATCTTCTGGTGAAATGGAATGTATATTATAAGTATTGTGTGATCCAGATGTATAGGCCAGTGAGCACACAAATGAGAAAGCATTGCTGACGACTTTTGGCTGTGATTGATGGCACTGGCAGCCCGGGCCCCGATCCAATGGTCACCTGATGTCTCTCGTGTGGCACAGATCAGGCTCACCTCTTGGGAATGGAATGGGTCTCCATGGTCATGGTACAGATTACTAGTTAAAAACTGACTGTTACGCACACACATCTGGGGATGTGCAACATCTGATGTTGCTACATGGATCAGCGGCCATTATACAACTCCCAGGCCAACATGTATACTTTTGCTCCACATTCACGCCTGGATAGCCTGTGCAACACACTCAATTCCTGAACAGAAGCTTAGAGACCTGTGTTGCATGGGTTCTGGAAGTCTTCCCACCCATGCTGAATTTTGGGAGCCATGCCAATCCCAATTGCACAAGTTTGCAATCCCCCTGCGACATTTACCAATGGGTGATCTAAGCGAGAATAGATGGTCGGCTGGATTGGAATTGGTGGAAGCATGCATCACAGAGCCCTGCGACTGTTGCCACATGATTCTGAGCAGGTAGGACACTCTCAACTGCTGTGGGGTAAATTATTTGTAATCTCTTTGGAAAGTTCACCGATGGGTGATCTGAGTGAGGACAGATGGTCTGCAGAATTTGAATTGGTGGCAGCATGCATCAGAGAGCCCCTTGACCGTCACCACATGGTTCTGAACAGGTAAGATGGTCTCAACCACCGTGGGCAGTCTGAGTGAGATTGGCTGGCCTGCAGTGGTGACATTGGTGGAAGCATTTATCAGAGAGGCTGATGACCACCATTGCACAGTCCTGAACTTGGCTGATGCTCTCCACTGCAATATAGCAAATTAATTGCAAGCTCCCTGCGAAATTGGCCGATGGCTGATCTGAGCAAGAATGAATGGTTTTGCGGTGTTGAAATCTGGGTAAGCATGCATCTGGAGGCCCTCTGAAGAGTGCTTCATGTTTTACAGAAGCCTTCTCACCTAACCCTAACCCTAACCTATCCTATCCTAACCCAGTGCTGCATGCCAGCAGGAAGCCTCCCCCCCATGCTAAATTTTGAGGGCCATACCAATCCCAGTTGCAAAAATTCACAATCTCCCTGTGAAATTTGCTGATCAGCAATCTAAGCGGGGACAGATGGTCTGCAGTGGCGAAAAATCTGGATGCCATCCAACTAGTGCTACATGCTGGCTGGAAGCCTTTCCCCCCATGCTGAATTTTGGTGGCCATGGCAATCCCAATTGCACAAATTCACCATCTCCCTGTGAAATTTGCTGAAGAGTGATCTGAGTGAGAATAGATGACCTGTGGCATGGAAATCAGTGGCGGCCTGCATCTGGATGCCCCCAGACCAGTGCTGCATGTTTACCAGAAGCCTTGCTGAATTTGGGGGGCCATGCCAGTCCCAATTGCACAAATTCACAATCTCCCTGTGAAATTTGTTGATCTGTGATCTGAGTGGGAATAGATGTTCTGTGGCTTCGAAATCAGTGGCAGCACACATCTGGATGCCCTCCCACCAGTGCTGAATGTTTTCTGGAATCCTTCCCACCTGTGCCAAATTTGGGGGCCATGCCAGTCCCAATTCCACAAACTCACAATCTCCCAGAGAAATTAACCAATGAGTGATCTGCCAGTGAGAACAGATGGTCTGCAGCATTGAAATTTGTCCAACTATGCGTCAGATAGCCCTCCGACCACTGTAACACAGTCCTGAACTTGGCCAATGCTCTTAGCCTAATATCACAACTTATTTGTGATCTCCCTGTGAAATTTGCTGATGGGTGATTTGTAAGTGAGAATGGATGGCCTGCAGTGTCAAGATCCGTAGCAGCATGCATCAAAATACCCTCTAACCAGTGCTGCATAGTTGCTGGAAGTCTTGTCACCCATGCAGAATTTTGAGGGCCATGCCAATTCCCATTGCACAAATTCATAATCTCCCTGCAAAATCTGCCGATGGGCAGTCTGAGCGAGAATGGTTGGTATATGGCATTGAAATCAGTACCAGCATGCATCCAGATGCCCTCTAACCAATGGTGCTGCATATTTGCTGTAAGGCTTCCCACCTGTGCTGAATTTTGAGGGCCATACCAATCCCAATTGCACAAATTTGCAATCTGTCTGCAAAATTCGCTGATCAGTGATCTGAGTGGCGATGGATAGTCTGTGGTGTCTGAATCAGTGGCAGAATGCATCTGGATGTTCTCTGACTAGTGCTGGATATTTGATGGAAGCCTTCATATCTATTCTGAATTTTGAGGGCCATGCCAATCCCAATTACACAACACAATCTCCCTCCCAAATTTGCTCATGTATGATTTGAGCGAGAATGATCAGTCTGCAGCATTGAAATTAGTGTTGAGCCTGAAGCTGTAGGCAGAGACCCTTCATAGCTTGCTCTTGACCACCATGTACAGTTTTTAGTGCCCTCAGTCTGGACAACTGATTTATCCTAATCAGCCGGATACCATTTTGGCAAGACGAAGGCGGGGTTTTGATGAAAAATAAATGGCAACTATAGAATGGTTCCAGGTGGAATGAAGGTGAAGCCTGGGATTTTAATGTGTTTCCGAGCATAATGCAGGCTAGGAAATATTTCCTTCAAGAACTAACTCAACAGATTGAATGCCAAAAAATAATTACAATTGCAACAACAAATGATGCACGATCGGCAATTTTATAAATTGAACCAATCCATGGGATCAACAAATTAACATCCTGTGCTCTCAATGTCTATGCAAGCCACCAAACATTTGCAATGGGAAACATTGTAATTGACCATGAGGTCCGCAACAGTCAACAAAAGGTTGATGACACACTGTGTTCTCTATTAGGATAAATTCAAACCTGAAAGTATGAACATGTACAATGGATACAGATAATGCTGTAGTGTAGCACGGGGAACTGCTAGTCTTTTTTAAAGAGAGGAAATATTGCAAGCATTGATTCCAATTTTATACCACCCATTCTTCAAGAACGAGGACCAAAAAAGTGCTGAAAAACTTGTTCTTGAGTCTCCAACTCCTTACCTTCACAACCTCAAACTTTCTCAGTAGTATGTTACAAGGATTTCAAGTTTTTCAGTGAAAATATTGGTGAAAAATGTTTTGCATTTTGCAATAATTTTTCACCACAAAAGTATCTGAAAAATTTAAAACTTTTTCAGCACTTTTAATAATATTTCAGTACTGAAAAAGTTTTAAATTTTTCACATACTTTTTCAGTGAAAACTTATTGCAAAATGCAAAACATTTTTCACCAATATTTTCACTGAAAAACTTGAAATTTTCAACCAGTGATTATTTCCAATTCTTCACTTCGATTTTCAGTGGAAAATGTTAGGAAACTATTTTGATATTTTCACCTGCATTTACACTGAAAATTGGGGTAATAAGTAACATATCTTTTTCACTCTGTTTTTCGGTGAAAAACCCTGAATGAAAGATTGTGAAGAATGTGTGAAAACATTGATTATCCATTTCAAATTATTCACTGTTTTTTACTCAAGATTTTTCAGGCTTTTTCCTTGTCTTTTACAGTTGAGAATTGTGGTGAAAAAAGTTTTAAATTTTTCACTATCATTTTCGCCTGTAAATATGCCTGAATTACTGGTGTCAGCCTTGCAACAAAAGACATGAATTTTATTTCAAATTTTTCATCTTGATTCTCACTCATAAAAGTAGTGAAAAGAAGTTTAAAATTTTCAGTTGGTTTTTCAGTGAAAAAAAATGTGAAAAAATACTGCAGAAACTGGTAGTACTCTTGGAGGAAAAGTTATAAATTTTGTTTCCAATTTTTCACCTTGATTCTCAGTGAAAAAAGTGGTGAAAAAAATTTAAATTTTTCAGATGCTTTCTCAGTGAAAAATGTGTGAAAAATAAAGGAAGTTTTTCACTGATAATTGAGCTGAAAAACTTGAAATGCTCAACCAGTGTAGGCCTGTTCCAATCCTGACAAAACCCCCTTGGGGGGAACAGGTTTTTGGGGCTATATTCCGGGGTCCTTACTTAGTACGCTTACTCGATTCGGCCCGGTATGATGATTATCAAAGCACAAAAATAGCACGTTAACGTTCTCGAACTGCCGATGTCTATTTTAAATCAAGTCGAATGTGATTTCCCCACAGCGATCACATAATTGGAAAATGCTTGCTGGAGCGTAGTCCGCGACTACATCCGCCAGGAGGGGGGAGATGCATCGCGATGCGTCGCACACCACCAAAAGGAGCAGAGGGGCAAACATTCAAACGATCTATATTTTTGAAAAATCAAAAAAAGATGTCCCAGATCACAAGTGTTTTATCATGATGTTGCTGATGCACTAGAATTACACTCAAATATACCAAATGAAGTCCTAATCGAAGGGCGCGCGCACAGGTCCAAAAGGACGTGATTTACAAGACGCGACAAAACAAGCGAGGGTGAAGTGGTGGGGCGGGTAGTATATGTAACAAGGGGGTGGGCATGATTAGCACTTGTACTCATCGTCCGGGCTGTCGTGGGATCTGGTCTCATCGCCGGATTTGGTCTCGTCGGGGTGTGAAAACATGTTACGAACCTGGGCGCGGGGTGTCAGCTGCGTCGCGTTAGATTGTATTGCAGTATTTCAGAGGGGAAATTAAAGGAAACCGGAAGTAAAGGAAAGGAAAGGGAGGGTGGACGCACATCGATGTGCTGCACGGTCTCCTGCACAGTATGCACCTGAATCCCGCCGAACGTGCCGAGCTCCATGTCATTGTGCTAATAAGCACACAAGTCAGCAAGGGCATCACCGCGGGTATCTAGTCGGGTGGACTGACCGCGCGTGTGCGGCGCGTGTTGCCACGCTGCCCAGAGTGCTCGTTCGAGGAGGACGTCGCGCCGCGGTTGCTGTGCGACGCGCGGATCGTGCGCCGCGCGTTGAGCGTCCACATCATCGACACCGCGTACAGCTTCGGGAGCGCCATGTTGAACGCTGTGCTCACGAGGCTCTGGCTCCCCGTGTAGATCTGCGAGAAGATGAGGTTGAACATCGCACTGGCGGGGGGGTTAGCGGGAGCGGATGGGATAAGGGGGGAGGGGGGGCAAAGGGAAAGAGTACCAGATGGCGGCGGGCGCGGCGGTCTGGAACGTCAGGCGCACAAGCGCGCTGATGAGCCCGACGGTCTGCGGGAGCACGTTCTTTTTTGACTTGATAAGGAAGAAAGCCGTCGTGAACGTCATGAGGACGTCCGCCGCTGGAAGAGAGGTAATTAGCGGGGGGGATTAAATGGCGGATAGATCTGAGGGCTACGAACCGAATACGGAGCTGAGATGCGCGGCAACTGAGAATTGTGGAGTGTCAGTTGCATGATTGGGTAGCACCCATACGCGTCACGTACACCAGTTCGCGATTTTGCTCGAGGCCGATACACCCACGGTGATATAGTAGGTCTTCAAGGCGGATAGTTCAGCAAAGAGTGGCAGCTTAGAGGATGCAGATTACGGCAACTATCATAGAGAAGAAGGCGAAAAGAAAGACGACCACGATAGGAACGACGACCGGCAATTTCTTGGAGATGACATAAAGGCGGTAGCAGAAGTAGGATTGGACGTATAGATTAAAGGCCGCGACCTGAATTCGGTGAGGATACTCGTAGCCGACGTAGCGCATGAATACGTACAATCATTGGGTTCCCTGACTGCCACCAGGTGGTGTAGTTCAGGTTGATTGCGCCGTCGATATCGCCAATGAAGATGATGCTTTGAATCCAGATGATAGCACTAGACATAGGGCGTTAAATAACCGACAGGTATAATGACCGTGACCTACAAGGCTTGAGCAGATTTGAGAACGGACAGCAAGGCGAGGCCGCCGACATATAGCTGGATCGGTTTCTTATCCTCTTTGTACCAACTATAGTAGTTGAATATCTGGAGGGAACAGAACCGTCAGTCGCATGCCTTGCCCGCCAAGGGCAGCCTACTTGGCAACTCAATACGCCTTGCAGAAATATGTCGATGCAGCTGCCCACGAGCTGTAAGAAAATGCAAAGACGTGAGCGTTCGACGGGCAAAAAAAAATCGCAGGTGGTACCGACCCATGGCCCCAGGAGGAAGATAGCTTCGTGCTTTTGCGTGGCGTCCAGTGCCATTTCTCCAACGACCAAAATGTTGTAGTACCTTTTGTATATTTCATCGCCCCTATACGTTAGTGGCGGTGATGGCGCCTCGCTTCCAAATTGATGATAAGGGGTATCTTGATCTTGAGCGATTTTTTCCTAGACTTGAATTTATGGGCTCAGCAAACTTGGGAGCCTCCGATTGCAAGCAAGCGCTCCAACGACGGGCGAGCCGCTTCAGTCCTGGCATTAATCTGGTCTGTCTTGAGAGCAAAGGTATTGCAGTTTGCGACAAATTTCATTCGGCAAAACAGATACCAGGTGATTGATCGTGAGGATTTAGGTGGCAATCGCAGCAATTGAGGCCGGGCCGACGAGACCTAGAACACCAGAAGGTTTTGGGCCTTGGTTTGTCTCCTTGTCATGGAAATGCATGGAAACGCTGGAGTGAAAGATGCCGAGACCAGCTTGGAGACCAGGGAGACGAACTGAAACATATAGAGATTGTCGACTTCGCCCAATTAGGACACGTTGATGTACGCGATTTTGTAATTCGCCGAGCTTGACCACATCAATCTCACAACCACTTGTTCCCATGCTTGTTCCCAGCTTACTGTCCTTGTGAACTAGTCACCAGGTGTGGACGCGGTACACAAGATGGATATTGGATTCCCTCACTACGATTTTCGAATATAAGCCCTTATCTATGCCGGGGTAACACCCTCAACTGGAATCCTCCATCTCGATGCCCTTCCGGATCCTCTACTTCGGCTGCTTCAGTTCAAAAACTGATTCCAGTTCTGACCTTAAGCTCGACTTCGATGCTCTTGTGGGCCCACCACGTCGCCATGCAGAGGAACCTCCTCAGCTCAGCTCTAGCGGTACCAACCTTTTCGATACATTTCCACGCGTAGCCTTTGGCGGCTACCAAAGATACTATGTGAAGCAGTGGAACGCTTCCAAAGGTGTGCCGGGTGCCTCTCGCAAAGGCGTCGCGTCTCATTTTGCACTCCGCCGTCTACAGAACCCCTCGTTACATCAACTGTCATTCGTAAGCGTTCACAGGCCTTCCAGCCATCTCTCGCGTCCATCGCAGAGGATCTCTGGAGCTGGAAGAACCTCCCCAAGTTCACCGGACGGAAACCTCGACGTAAAGTGCGGAGGATGAACTCTTCTTTGCGCAGTACATGTCCGCAATTGCGAAAGAAGCCCCGCTTCCGTCCATCCGCGTTGCCTCTCGTAGATTTGGTGTACCCTTGGCCCGATTGACTGTCACCAGAACCGCCATCGGCACCACAGTCTAGTTGCACGGCTCTACTTGCCCATATTTATCGGAACATTAACGCCCTTACAACGACCTACTTTTCGACCCTTCTCACGACTCACGTCGGCATTCGAACGATCCGTCCTGCAATCTGGTCTCACTGGGAATTGGGGCGGACACAACAAAAATCGGGTGTAGAGGTAGTAATGCCGGAGGCGTGCGACTATGCTAACGTTATTGTATCGTATCACTTTTTATCAGTCGTAGCTGCGGTTGTATGATCGTTCACGAAGTTTCAGAGCTCTCGAGGATATTTTTAAGGAGCGGCGCGGTTGCTTTCCGTGTGGCATTCGCATTCCCCTGCTTGTACACCATCGCCCGGACAGTCGGGGGAAGAGTTCTCGACTTACCCAGGCTCATCTTCTTGTGTTTCGTAACCTTGAGCTCTTCGCTCCCCTCAAGGCCCTTCCAAAGCCGCGCGGCAATAGCATCCAACTGGAGCGGCTGGGAATCGGCATCGTCGCGGACGAACCACGCCATCTCCCGGCGGTGCTTGCCTTTCCCACTCTTCCCAAACTTCTTATCGTCGCGGAAGGACGTAAGGACACCGAGCACGGACAGCCCCTGGTGCTCCATCCACCGCTTGCCCTCGCCCTCGAGCTTGCCGCCGCTGCCCCACGCTTTAAGCTTCAAGGGCACCGTTGCAAGCCCCGCTTTTATCGAGGGTTGTTCGGGGTGCCAATTCAGAGTAAACGCATACTCCTTGTAGTCTCGACGAAGGAGATCCCACGCGGCGAGGTGGGAGACGTCCGATTTTTTGTATGCAAGGTCATCAGATAGACGCTTGACTTCGGGGATGTCGGAAAGCATCTCCGGCTTTGCTGGAGACTCGTTGGAAAGGCTAGAAATTGTGCTAGATGAGATCGAGTCGGCCAGGGTGGATCGAGGGATCAGGTACGACGCGGCATCGTAATCAGCCTGGAGAGCTTTGCCGCCCACCCGGAGACCGCCCGTGTCGATGAGAATCGCGGAGAGTAGGAGGGTCGCGAGCTCCTTCGGTAGTTCGGCATCCCTCGGACAGAAATTCGCAACATGCGAAGAGCAACTACCCGCCGGAGCGATCTGCCGCGGATTAGAGGACTCGGTGTAGAGTTGTTCATCCGCATGGTGATCTATAACAGCAACGACAGTCGTACCCGGGCTTTCCGTAGAAAAGGAATCGCCTAGGCGATTGTGGTCGACAAGAGCGAACGTGTTGGAGGGAAATGGTCGTATATCTTGGATATCCGTCGTCGTCAATAGCTGCTCCGTAGGCTTATTTATGCCAGCCAACTTGAGAGAGTGCAGGTTCTCAGCACGCAGACTAAGATCATCTCGGTCGATTTGTATCAGTGGGATAGTAGGCTTCTTCTGAACTTCGGATTGAATCCAGGCGTACGCGATTGAACAAGCTAGCGAGTCGAGATCTGAGAGAGAGCGCGATCAGTTTCAAAGAGAAAGAGACTCTGGGGCCCATTTGGGCTCGTACCTCCGGCCTCGTTTCCCATGACCACAGTCCATTCGTTCCCTTTGGCCGGTGTGGCGCGAATATCGCTTAGATATTTTTCTTTGGACGCCAGTAGAAAATTGGCTAGGGTAAAGCTTTCTGGCGCGGGAGGATTGTATGCCTTTCCCATCTTCAATATTGTAGAAAGCCGTCGGAGGGCACTTGGTTTCAGCACTGTTGGTGTCGACATGGTTCGATTGGATGAAGAGCAGTAGTATGGGCACGTGGGCGTTATTATAATGTCAATTAGTGTACGTAACTTGAAGTCTAAGAACTTCAAGACGCCGTTCCCATTCTACTCAACAACTGCTCCAACAGTCTCTCCACCTTCTCCATCCGTCCGTCTACAGATGTCTCCAATCGTGAAAGTCGCTTTTCCATCGTCTGTTCATGTTTCGTGAACCGTTCCTCCAGCTCGGCAAACCGCTCCTCCATCGACAGATCCTTGTCTTCCTCAAGTTCCTGCACACGAACCAGGTCGTGCGTATGGAAGTCGTGCTCCCCAAACGATACGTTGCCCTTCGCGTCGCAATCCCAACAGATAAAAGTCGATCCTTCAGGCCAAACTCAGAAACAGAAATTCCGGATCATACAGAGGACTAACCTGCGCACTGCACGCAATACCAACACGGCTGAGTGACCGGCTTTTTACAATTGCAACACTGGGGACCAGTGGCCGCCGGAGCGTGCGACCCCTGCGTGACGTGCGACCGCGCGGCCGACACAGCAGACATCGGATATCCAGAGGACGGTCCAGAGAGCTGGTCAGGAATCGAGATGCCGAGCGTAGGTACGCGGGACAGGCGAGCAGCAGAGACCGTCACAGCATGTCCATCCTCATCCTCCGTGTCCGCCTCGCTCTCGGAATCACTATCTGCGCCCGCTGCTGTGGACGTTGGGAAGAAAGTCCGGGCCTGCTCCAGCGCCGCTTTGGCGTCGCGATACGTCTTGCCAAATTGTCTTGTGTGCACCACCCGCCGCACTTTCATTAGGTCGTGGTGTGGCAAGTGAGGTTTCTGCATGTCGTCACGTATCACGCGCTTCGTGAGACAAATGGGCGTCTCGCAAAAGTCGACCGTGTTGAAGGTGTCCTTCATCTACAGTATGTTGTCAGCTTCGCCTGCGCCATCTACTATTGTAGGCCTACCTGACACACTAGACAGCTGATCCGCGCACCGCCAATGGTCCCTTCACACGAGTCACAGTTTGCACTGGCCCACAAACATCAGTATCGTACCCCAGACATCAGCTACAACATACGTGTGGTCCGTTGTCGCACGAATTTGCTGCTCGGCCAACGAGTGGTAAAACCGGCTGTCGGCCGTCGTCAGCGTCTTTTTCACCTGCGCCAGTTCCTCCCATTCCGGGTTGGTCATTGGCGGTCCGAACCGCGTGCTCCGAATATACAGCTCAATGAAACGCCGCCGGTTGTCCCGCCGCTCCTTGAAATACGACCACGACCATCGATTCCGCCGCACACCATACCGAACCGCCGCGATCGCATACCTCCACATCGCAGATGCCCAGTTGGTCGAGAGTTCGACCGGCGCGGGAGCAAAAATGAGGTGCTCTGGTGCTGTGCGTCTATACACGAACGTCGAGTAGTGCGTTGCGGGATCTTGTTCCATGCCGACAGTGCCCTGGAGCACATCTGTCGCGGCGGTCCAGGTACCCGTGTAGTACTGCGTGGGAAACCGCGCGGGGAACATGCGCTTGAAGGAGACCACGAGAACGCCTGGCGTGTCCCCCGGACGGCACTCGCCCGTTACCGTGAAATCCGTCACGTTGGAGCGCGCGGCCGCAGAGAAATACTGCACATCGCCCTGCGCTGACGTGGGCTTCAGCACCATTGACGACATGCCGGCGCTGGGCCATTGGGCCGCCGTCGGCCAGTACATGTAACCGTGCCACAGGCCGAGCATGCCCTCAACGGAGGGTAATGCCTTTGGTGCGTCGATGTCTACTGTTTCCTGTGGAAGTGCATATGCCTTGAAATCGAGGGCTTCTTGGTCGAGAGGATAATTGACGATCTTGGTTACATCTATGTCCTGTGCCTCCACAGTGTCGTCATACGCGAATTCGTTAAATTCACTAGCATAGAGCGCTGAGAATTGTGACAACCATTCGGCGACCGCACTTACGCTTCTTGCACCAGCCTGGCATCCCAGAGCAAGCTGGGCTCGTTGGTGTATTCGTACTGTCCATATCAATTCGTCAGATTTCGGCAACTCAGAAGATCCCGAAGTGTATACCAAGCCATTCGCGAAAGACTTGAACTGCTGCTTTGGATCGAGCTTCTGCTGCTTGAAGATCGCTGGGAAAGACGAGCGTAATTAGATATCTGACTAAATGACGGGGAAACGAAAGCCTACACTGCAAGAGTGTGAATCGATCATTGACGGCATCAAAAACCCATTGCAGTGTGTCTGCCGCATCCCAGAGTTCGTCTGGATGCACTGTCCGCGTCTGACAGAGCCTGAATATTTCAAAATGCCGTTCGAGGAGAAGATAAATGAGGGGGAGGACAAACTGCAGGGCGATCAGCTGGCAGCGATGGATGACGCCCGCAAAAAGCCTACTCTATCGATCCGTCCTTGTCCTATTTAGGCGACACCGTTAGAGGTCGATGCTGCGGAACAAGAGTAGGACAAACCTGTCACTAGCTCGAGTGTATCGGATGCGTCTATGTCGTACTGAACGGCATCCAGATTACCTGTGTACAGATTGAAAGTTGGTGATGGCGCCCTGTCGATGATCACCGCTCGTACCTCGAATTCGGGCCTCCTCTGCTGCGACATACGACGCAAACTTTTCCTGCAAAAAATATATTTAATGACGGCGCTGGATTTGAATAGGACAAGGAAGACGAACTTGGAGCGCTTCATTGACATAGCAGCCGTTTACCGAAGCCGTCAGAGAATAAACCCCTTGATAGATTGTCTCGATATACAAATTTGCGGCCGACTTGTTGACCGGTAAGACGCGGGGCATTATGGCGAACATCTTCGCAAGTTGAGCCAAGATTTTGTTTACATAGACCTGCATTGACTGATGCCATCCTATAAACTGGTCAATACGGTATTCACTGCGGGCTTCGCGTAAACACATTTACCTATCGACCAGTAGGCGATCCATTTCGGCAGCGACCAGCCCAACGGCCGCAAGGTTGTAAATGTGTTCACCTCAGCGACGGTGACGAATCCCGATGCGTCATCATCGAAAGCCTCCAGGATGGGTTGTAGCCGAACCACGTTTATGTATTCCAGCGCCCATTCGTCCGACTTGTCCACGATTATAGCATCGTGCTCGTGAGGTTGCCCATCCGTGCTCTTCTCTTGGAAATGGTCACGCAGAGCCATGACGAAATGCCGTGCCTTGACGCTGCCTCGCCAACCCTATAATAACCTGATTACTACGAGACCACGAAACCTACTATTTCAATTCACCATCTCTTTCCAGATCATGTGGACGTTCTTAGCAAGAAAATGTCAGTAGATCGAGGAAACATATAGAAAATAGATGTACCGGATCGATGATTTTATCGTGAGGTCCAGCAGTGACAGCGCTGATGACGCGGTCGCCCTCGTGCTCGATAACGCGAGTGAGTTCGTCGCTGTTGGCTGTCAGACAGCGACGACTGAGAAGGAAGAAGGGGCGTACACGATCTGACGCTTCTGGACCTCGAACTTCCGCGTGAACACGGTCATATTTTGCTCCATCGCAGCGTCTGGATCCATGTGCAGGTCCTCCTTGAGGTCCTCCAAGTCCGACTTGGCTCCTTTGCCACCGCCATGCGCCGTGGCCACTTGTGTCCCCGACTTGTTCTCGAAATCGTTCAGCTCCTTCAGAGCCTTGTCGTTATCCAAGACAGCGGCCCCGCCTCGCTGGCCGATCATTCTATACTAGCATATGAGCGTAGTCCAGAGGGGAGAAGAACCGTACGCACCTGGCCATCTCCTTCTGCTCCGGACTCACAAACTGCTGGAACATCTTCATCATCATATCCATCTTGGCGTTAATCTCCTGCGTCGTCTGGTCCACCGTCCCGAGCGCCCTGTTCGCGGCATCGACACCGAGTGACGTGTGGATGGCAAGCGCGAACTCGAACTCGGAGCGACGCTTTGTGAAGATGCCAACGAATTTGACCAGCTTTCCTTCCCAGATGGGACCCTTCAAGACCTTGACTGCGCTCAAAGCCTGAGAAACTAACTTGTCAAGTCACCTTCAGCACGTACCAACGAGTTTCTTCTTCGAGTACGTATCACACGCGTTGGCGCAAGCCTTTATATCGTCCGCTGTTCCTTTGACGATTTCCTGCATTCGGCCCTTGATCGTGGTCCCGTCAGGTGCAACTTCTTCTGCATCTTTGACATTCTTCAACCTGAAAAGATTATAGGCATAGGCAGGAGTTGACAGAGAAAAGGGCACGCACTGCGTCAGAACACCCATCATGTCCTTCATCTCCATGTGCAATGCGAGGATCCTACGGTCGTTCTCGCGGCGTTTTTGCTCTAGCGCCCACACCGCCTGAGCTCAAGAGTGAGTAGAATCAAGGAGTATTTCGCTGCTAAATACCTTGAACGCCATGACGGCAACTGGGAGCGTATGAGTCGCGGAATGTACCCTTCGAGTGTTGTAACGTACCTCCGATGAATCTAGCAGATAGCAATTAGGTTCGAGATGATAAAAAGGGCCATAAAGACGAACGGATGAAGTTTGGCCACCTCGTCCAACGCGTTCATCAGGACCGGCATGCCCTCCATGAAAGAATTGATCCCTTTCTCGATCGCCTCCATGCCACCCACAGCATTCAGACCCGCCGTGACACCGGCCATGATTACGGCTCCTTTTGTTTGCTTTTCCATGGCCCCTGCGACACCGTTCTCTGCGGTATGAATAGATGAGATTACGCATGCACAGTGGTGTATTAGAACACACCCAATGTCAGCAGCGCTTTGTCCACTTTGCTGACCTTGGGGTCTGTTGTCGCGGATGCCCATGCGCCCGCCATATTCTTGGAAAAATCGTCTTGAGGTACAGCATTTCTATTCGTAATCATGGGCAGCTGAGGTGGAGGATGCGCGTCTCCGTTTGAGGCCAAAGCATGTTGCTTTCCATTGGGTTGCGCATTAGCTTGTTCGTGCGGCATAAGAAACGACTTGTCGAGGTATGGCTCGGCTGGTGGGAGGTAGGCAGGCGAGCCATTTGGTAGTTTGGGTGTCGTCGGCGTGAGTAGAAAAGAACTCTGGCTTGCGGCCGATTTGGGAAGAGGTGGTGGAGGGGATTCGGACCGAACGTCGACCGACGACTTGGAGCTCGTTGATTGAGTTCGTTTCCTAAGATTTTTCTTGCTAAACCTCTTCAAGAGGCGGGGCATAGGCATGTTGGTGATACAGGTGGCTCATGGCGAATTCTCTCCGTTAAATAAGAAAACAGGAGCAAAAAAAGTTCAGACTGGGATCAGCGATCAGCGATGATCATCAGCCAGCGCTGTTCGAGCGAGCCGCTGTCATTCCAAATCGTAGAACGTTCCAATTATAGTGGCTATATATGCATTTGATGTCCTGGAAATATTCGATGCTGTTCCCGTGTTTCGCCTATGTAACACTAGTACTTGATCTGAGGTTCCGTGAGCTCGAGTTTTTGTCTGCTTCTGGATGTTGACTCGGTTCTAAAGCGGACGTGTGCCGTAGTGCCGTAAGCTGCCTAGAGCACATATAGAAGTCCTGTATACGTAGTTACTCCCTAGGCCCGGCGTTCCTGAGCGGGACCGTGCTGTGTAATCCTACCTATGTACATACCAAATGTTAGGACAACATGGTGGCACTTTGGTGGCGATGTTTCTGATGGAGCAAACCAACAGGTCTAATTGGATTAGTGGCTGTGTCGGCGTTCCTTGAGGCTTGAACGGCATTGCCTCAATTCACAATTCAAGAGCATGGAGTACGACTGGTTGTGCCGAAGTTCAAGACTCAGGATAATAGGTCATAGCATACTGGTACATGATACGTTTCGTCTGAGCCCAAAAGAATCAAACCACCTCTCTCTCACCGTCCAATTTTGTACGAGCAGCGGCGTCTCTGTTTGAAACCTCGCCATAAACTCAACTGTGTAGCTTAGTAGTTCACACTCACGGCCTGTTGACCCTACTCTCGGGCCCATTGAACAAAAACACGTCGTAGAAGATGGTCCCGATCTGTGCCCCAAGAAACGTGGCTATCACTGAACACAACGCGCAGATCAGTACGCAGACGGGGTACATCCATATGTGCTGACCTGGACACCATAGCCAGTATTGGCTACGCATGGTCAAAGACTTGAGTAGAACGATAAAGAGAATCCGCCCGTCCTGACCTTCGGAAAGTGTACACCTGAGATCCATAACCAACCATAGATGTCAGGAGGCGAGGCCCTGATTCACGCCATTATTGAGAAAGGTTAGTGGATTCAAGTGACCTTGTACTCTACCTAAATCCCGGGCCGGATTCATGGCGTAGCCTGTGTGAGCGTTCAATTAGTATACAATTGTACTCACTGTGAAACTGGCTGCATTCTTGCCTGTTTCCATTCCAAGTGATACTCCGTGGCCGAGAATTAAGATAAACAGCACCAATGGAAGTAGACCAGGAGGTGGTGGTGAATTGTGGGGGTCAGTGGTAGCAAGAACCACGATGAGCAAGACCGCAGTGGCGAGAAACTCGGAAAAGAAACAGGAAACGTTTGTCATATATGGCAGCTACTGGACGGTCAGCATCGATCAAAAATCGCGAGCACGCGACATACCGCGTATGTTGAGAATAGACTGGCAGTGCTGAGAGTACGGACGTGTCGGCCGCCCTCAAACAGGTCGATGGCATGTATGTAATTGGCGTAGACGAGTGCAGCACCGACGAGTCCGCCCATTACTTGAGAGAAGATGTAAACTGAAGAACATTGTCAGAGCCCTGGAAAGATCTGTGGTGAATCGAGATACCTGGTACTTTTTTCCAGGGGAAGCCACGCCAAACTGCCAAGGCCTGGATTTGTGGTTCATGCCTGAGACATGACGAACATAATCATAAGCTAACCAAGGTGACCTAATTTACGATTCGGTTGTTCAATTCTAGAGATCGCCGCCACAAAGATATTTGCAGCTTACCGCGGGGTTGATATGCCCGCCGGAGATTCCAGCAGATACCCAAACTCCTAATGGTAACAGTTAAATCCCGACATATGGGAGAGTAATATGCGGAGAACCCAGCGCCGTTCCTGGGAGGGATGAGATATTGAGCTTGCACTATAGGATATGTCCCCAGCACCCACCAATGGCCCATCCAAAGTTGATTGATAGATATGACTGCGATACGTTTGCACTTATTCACGATGCTCAAACATAATGAAATAGCTGGCCTACGCCTTTCTGGGAGGATGCAACAGCGGTAACGCTTGAAAGCACGACCTGACAATCGACGCCAGTTCCGAATATTATCAAAATCATCACGCCGGTGAATTCGGCAGCGGCCTCGCGAATTGTTTGGCTGGTGTGCGATTGAGATATCGTCTGTAGCACGAGGTATGACATACCGGTATTTCCACCACCAGTTGGGTTCGATGAAGCTCTGCTCGACGACATGATGTTCCTCATGGGAGATTGTATGAAATTCTGTTTCCTGTGGAGAGCCCTTTTCGATGGTAGAATCCGCGGAGGAGGGTGCCATTGGGAGGAGATTATTCAGGAAACAAGGAACTAAGTAAGGTGCCGTGTTTATAGGAGTGGAGAAACGGAGATCCGCTCCGAGATCCAAGACCTTCCCTTCGAATTCCGTTTGAACAATGCATGACGACTCAAAGTCTTACCAGACCAGGATCAGGTGATGATTGAAATTACGTTCGTGCGGGATAGAGTCTTACAGACACCACTTCGCGGATTCGAATTCAATCCCACCTGACACCCGCTGCGAGATCGAAGGGTGTCTTTCAGGCGGGCAGGGAGCAGCAGCTGCCGCCGCGGTTTCGAACTTGCTTCGAAACGCTTTGCCAGAGCCCGAACGCTGCGACAAGTTACATTTCCATAAATAGGCTGAGAATTTTGATGTGTTATATGCAGAGTACTCCAGATAAGAGCTCAGAAGAACTAGACCTAGAATCCGAGGCGATGGGCGGAGTTGAGTTCAAACCGCAACATTTGTCGCGAGACTTCAACTCAAACAAATACAAACTCGAGCATGCGGCCCGATGAAGACATTTACCGGTGAACGTTTGAACACCGTTCATCTCTCAGTTATACCGTGGCGGTTGCGTCATTGTCACTCCATCAGACTTTTAACATTTTGATTGTGACATTGTTCAATGCCAAACAATGCCAAATGACGTGGGATTGGGCCTCTACGAGGCAGGAGCTGAACCTTTAGGTAGAATGATAAGTATACAGGACATAATAAGTTTGCAAAAAAATATGGCTGACTTTGCAGCATTTCCCCCAGGCAGCTTGGACTTGGTCAGGAAATATCTGACATGTCATTTCCTGTAACAGTTCACTGAGAAGACTTTTATTCTACCACAGATGCATCAGAGAATCTTGGGCCGGCAAGAATGAATCCTAGGCCCAAATTTCATCATATCCCACTCAATCTAGAGACGATGTCTGCAGTGTAACTAGTAGAATAAATTGACTTGTCAATAATATTTCTCAGACACCTTGGTGTATCTCTTTGAATCATCTTCTCTTCATAAATGGTGCCAGCTGCCTATTAATGTTGCTGAAGGTTATATTTTGCATCTGCACCCAATTTCCTTGCTGAATTGAACAGAAATGAATGTCTTGAGACTGTACCTTTCTTGAGTTGAAATTTATGCAGATGCCAATCAGGGACAATAGCAGTCTAGCTGTGTCTTCCAGCAGCAGCAACTCGAAGATGAGTTTTCATTCTCTGCATTCATTTATCTTCTAATTCTTTCTGATCTTCTGACCCAAGTAGTATAAGTATAGATCTAAAACTGGAAAAGGAAATCACAACAGGGCCTACGGTATCAAGGCCAACAAGAGGGTTTTGGCTGACAGGAATACAGGCATTTTTTTCAAATCAAGAACAAATATGACATTGAGATTCTCTATTGGCTCAAACCTGGCAGTGTTCGCGAGGCGGAATGCTTCAAGTTGAATGAGAATAACCGAGATGCCCGAGCAATATTATTATTGATCTTCTGCAATATTCTACTGGATAAATAACAGTTTTGACAAGCTTTCCAGCTCTGAAACTTGTCTTTCAACAAAAATTGTTCCCGAGATGCCTCAGACAGTATTGCTCGCTCACACAAAATCAAACCGCAACCATTTCAGGCTAATACACAAAGCAGAAATGACAAAGCGGGCCATTTGGAAGCAGAAATGACTAATCACAAAAATTGTAACTTGCTCCAGAAATATTTGCATTTGGTGTATAACACCGATTAATGGGACGGTAATGCACATTTTAATATGATAAAAGATCTGAGAGCTGGATATTTGAATATTCTCAACAGAATAATTTTTGCTCAATTTTCTTTTCATTTTTATGATGACCAATTTTGCATGAGTAATGCTTGTTTGTACATGTAGCAAAAGAGATCGAAATCCATGTTCTCCTGGGTAGCCAAACCTAAAGGTTCAGCAAAAATGCGGACAAATGGGCACAAATCCCACAATCTCACAATCTGCGCAATCCACACTCTGGAAAGTGAGATGAATAAGACCTGCTGAAATTGTTCCATAAATCAATGGTTTCATAATGGATATAAGTGAGACTGAAAACCTACCTGATATTGAAAGCTTCAGTTGTCATGAAGTTGTTGTAGAAACTCTAGGATTTAATTTTCATTTTGACATGGATGAAAGAATGATTTCAGATAGGACTTCAGAGATGTTGAAACCGGCATGGAAGTCGAAAGCTTCGGCATCACTTTTGTTGTTTCCGAAACAATTGAATTCAGCCAAAATTTCAGCCCTCCACAAATGCAAAAGTAAATTGAAAATTCAGGTGCTCCTGAAACAGATCTTCCCCTGCCAGAAATTAATTTCAGGAACACCAATGTTATTGTTCTCTCTCACTGAATTGGAAGCCCTGAAATTTTGGCAGAATACTATTGTTTTGGTGATGCTGGAATTATTGCCGATGTTATTGTATTAGGTGGCAGTCAGCACCTCAGAAATTGTGCTCTAAACCTCAGTTTTCAAGAGCTCTGAAAATGAACTCTGATCTGATAATTTCTGCTTTAACTTCAGAGTATTTGATACCTTTGAATTCAGGTTTGTTTTCAGGCTCCTTGATTTTCATTGTGAAACTATCCATTTACAGTGTAGTACCACCTTTTGGGATGGGATCATCATTTGGGACAAATCAGTATTGTGCTACAACGGGTGACCGGTTTCCCTCAAGATTTTAGAGGCATGATTATGAACATATGGTATGTGTCTGAGTGAAGTTTGGGAGTAATCCAGAACCCGGATCCTCTGCCTGAGAGACATCAATGTAGGAAATGCCCAATCATCAAATTTTGTGATGCAATATTTTCAAGATATCTCACTCTACCTGGATGGTATCACTGTCCAAAGAGCTAAATAATTAAAAAGGAACATTTTGAACATTTCTCCTGGCTTCGATTTATTCCAGCTGGTTTGAGGGAGCCTGAGTGGTCTGAACAGAGGAAATTTGGACACTGTGACATTTGTGACCTCGCAAACTTTTGACCTCATTTCACCCCTCTGCCGGAGTGGTCTAGGTCACACATGTTATTCAAAGCACGTTGCAGTCCTATTAGATGACTGTACTCAGAGAAATCAAAAGAAATTCAAGGGAAATACAGTGAAATGAGTGAGTGGTGGCTGTGCATCCCAAATGGTGAATTTTGATTGATAAGGCAAATCCGCACTGATAAGCCCCAATCTCCATTATTTCAAGCTGAACCACCTCCAACAATGGTAGAAATATAGATTAGACCTTAAAGATCATTTGGGTGGCTCAGTTTGGGTGTAAATCATAACAAATGTAATGCCAAGATTAAATCAAATTTGGCTGTCCCAAAAGGTGGTACTATACTGTATGGAACAATTTTGGGAAGGTGGATTCATCTCACTTGCTGGTATGCCTGTTGCCCTCTTTATAAAATTAAGCCTGTCTGAAGCCTTTTAAACTCTGCTTATGGATGTGTGACGTCATCCATCAATTGCTGTCCATGTCTCTGGATGACCTCTGTCTGAGCTGCACCCTTTTTTTTTTTTTTTTTGGGATGTTGCCCACAACTTTGTTGTGTCATGCGAGCAGTGCCCTCACCTCTGCAGAAGCATTGGCGCATGACACCCATCTGAGGCACTGGCAAATAGCCGGAAGGGTTCCTCAGATCCCGAGGTCGAAATGCATTTACGCAGACATGTGACAGAACAAGTCACGGTACTGTGGGACTCGAAGCCAGGATCTCAACCGGCCCACCATAGAGGGTTCTCTTTCGAGGCCCACCCCTTCCCCATAGCCTCAATGGCACCCATGGGGCTGTAAACCCTTTATATATATGCATGGGCTTGACAGTCGGGAAGGGTCAGCAGGAATCAACTTGAGCCTGCATGCCATTTCAGACATGCAGACCGACAGAGGATTTAGTACTCTCCAGCCGCATGAGGCTATTAGTCCTCATATGCCACGGGCCACCACCCACCGACTCTAGGGTAGCTTCCTGTTGCCTCCCTGGTTTCTCCATTTGAGGACTGGTACCTCGTACAGATCCGCAGCCATGGAGACTCTCTGTCTTGCTGCATGCCACCACCATGCGACTAACCACCTTGCACAAAGTGCCTGGCGCAGGGTGTCCTGAGACCTGCCGGTCCATTCGGATGGTTTTGATAAGCAGTCCCCCGACTTATTTCACCTATCCCTCGAGGGGACCCTGCTGGGATTTGGCAAAAAGTAGTTTTTACGTCGTACTTGGGATGTGCTCTGCTCAGGCAGTCAAAGCATAGTTTAAGTGTCTTCCCAGACGTGGAGCATGGCACAGACCAACATTGCTCCCCCAGATATGAGCCAGAGGGGACTCCATTATGGATAATGCAAGTGGTCCACCATAGCCAGGCAGCGGGTCCACTATTTGAGGCATTGGGTCCACCATTTTTCAGGCTTTCCATACCAGACGGCCAAGTAAACCATGCACGGGGCATCGGATCCGCTATTTTTCAAGCATTTCATACCCCAATCCAATCACAGGGCATCGGGTCCGCTATTTTGCAAGCATTCCATACCCTGATCATGAGACGATGACTCGTCACAGTGGATTGTCGGCTTCGAGACCCAGATCAAGATTGTCATGTGCCGGTTACTGCAAAGGCCCGAGATGGTGACGCATCCCATCAACCATATGACCTGAGATCCGAGGTTGACACAAGAGTCGATAAGGAGGGTCCCGACACAAGCAAGGCAAGCAGCAGGCAGCACAGACAGCTCGAGGAAGGACAAGATAGTCCTGTGTGGAAAGATGATGTGCTACTCAAGAACCTGCACCAAAAAACCACCGAAATCCCTGCAGAATACGGCTCAAGAGCCCTGCCAGAGAAACAGTGATGGTGGTACGAATCAAAGAGCTCATCATCTGAGCTGCACCCATCACTCAAGCAAGCTCATGCACATCAGTAAAACTACACATTTGGCTTTGGCATCTTTCGCCTGTGAGACATGTCTTGGGGTATCTTTGTCTTTCGTGGTGTATCTTTGGTCTTGGGTGTAGCATCTTAGAATGTCTTTTGTCTTGGTTAGATGTCTTGGGTCTTGGGCAGGATGTCTTTGCAAGGATAATATTTGTGATGAATTTTTTGGGGAGGATACAGTCGTAGTATCAAGCTGACATTCAGCATAGAGACTTGGGGCATGTAAACCAAGTGAACCCCTTCACAAACAATGAGCAGACACTGAGATCACGAAGAAATCTTTTTAAGTCATTCAAACTCCGTGCGATTTGATCAGATCAGATGGTTACACATGGCGTGATTTTTGATTTTGGTTCGTTGCTCTCACAGGGGGCATCATCCGTGGCATATGAATTCATATGCCACGGTGGCTTATGCATGGCTGTTGGCCGGAAGTTGGCCAGATGTTGATTATCATAGATAATAGATAAGATAAGATGACACATTGAGCGAGATTTCACCGAGACATTCGTGGTCACCTGACAGATGATTGCAGTGTTTCGTGAAATACATACAACAATGAGTTTTCATGGAAAGAGAACTGAACTATGTCTATATATGAGTGATCTCAAATGTGTTGAGTAGAACCTAATGACAAGATGCGCCAGACAATTTTAATTGTGGTCCGAAAACCTCGACGCGCTGCTTACATGAGAACACATGTTGGTCACGTCACGCTCTCTCTTTGTCTCCTCCACCTTGTCTTTCTTCATGGATTCTTCAACTGCTACACCTGGTCCTTCCTCTGGCCCAAATGGCCCACCTGGTACCTCCAATAATCCAGACTCAGATGGTGCTCACACTGGCCAAAAGAGAGGTGCAGGAGAAAGGGATTCGCCGTTTGAAGAACCCTCTACCACCAAGAAATCCCGCTGGGGTACGAAGGGCAAGGCCAAGGTTCCCCAGTACCACATTAAGCGGGATCAGGTCCCAGAGGAGTTCAGGGGCACCAAGGTACGTACACTTCTTTGTTCTTTGTCCACTCGCTGCTTAGGCTGATACATACTAAATATAGGAGTGTATTTTTCTTCATGGATATATCCTCTATGGGATCACCAGAGCAGATGTAGCCCCTGCTTTGCCCTCTCCCACCCTCATTGCTGCCTTTGAACGGCGCTATGAGCCTGGATTCTTAGATAAGTTGGAGGACACTCTCCGCAGGACGTCAACAACACATGTGGGGGCTTCGAAGATGGTCAAAATGCTGAGGGCCAGAGCAGAGGGAGACCGCGCCATCGGTAGCAAGATCGCCAAACATATTCTGAAAGTTGGTGACACCTTTCTCACCACAATTTTTTCAGCAGTTCTCTTCGCAGGCTTGGAATGCTGGTGCCCTGATATTATAAGTCCCCCTGACTCGCTCTACAACCAGGCTCACCAAATTGTTTTCATCCAAACATTTAATGCTGTGGCAGGTTCATTTGCGTACAGGTTTTTGGTGCCGACACCTGCTGGTGTTAATAACCATGCTCTCGTTACCAGTCTCTTTCACAGTTATGCATTCTCTTACATGAAAGATAAAGCAAAGCTGGAGATGAAGGAGCCTGGCAAACTTTTGCAGAACAAGGAGGACAACAATAATAGTAAGTGTCGCGGACGGGTACGCTAACCAGTTCAATTTATTTTCATGCATCTGACATACTCTTTACAGCTCACCGACAAACACGTAGGGTTTGCTATTGAGGACAAGCAACCTCAGTGGGTTCAAGGCTTGTTCAATCACCCATACTGCAATTCCGACGATGAATCCGGCACCGATGACGAGGGCAACCATGTCTCTTTCATCAACAAGAAGGAGCCACGTAGCGTCTTCGTAAACTCGACACACGACGTCTCAAATTTACCCGCGCAAAGAAGGGTCAGAAACGTACCAACATCATCGAGCGTACCCGTGTAGTGGTCGCTGACCCTGCCAAGTCCGACATCTCATTTCAAATTCCTCCATCAGCTCCCATCGACTATTTCGATCCCCCATATTTCAACGAACTCCCGGCCAAAACCTGTTTTGAATACAGCAAGAACACGGATCTGGCAACCCATGCCATGCTGGATTTTTTCGTTCAATGCAACAGGGGGTGTGACATGTGACTTCTTGGGCCAATTTGACAATTTGACAGGTCTGCAAATCGACCATGACTGACCAAAAAAAAAAATCAACAACTTGACCAAAAATTTCCAAAAAATCAAGCTTTTTTTCAGGTTTTGGGTGCTGAATTTCTGGCTGTGGTTTGTTTGTCCTCAACAAGTAACCATGTCACGATCCATTCCATCGGACTCCGACACTTCTGGCAAACATCCATCAACCCTCGGACTCCATCGGACTTACTATTCGTCAACCCCAACTTTGCCATTGGCTCTTATTGTTGTGAATACTCTTATTGTTCCACCACATGCTCTTTAACAATTATGCGCACATATGATTCTTCGCATCATCACGGAGGTCTCGGACCTCCAGCTCTTTGACAATTACTTTATTTTTCTTGCTAAATTCTTCATCCCCATACATACTACAATTAGTTTATTGTTTTAATTGTTTTGCGTGGAAATATCTCGGACTCCGAAATTAGTATATATATATCACCATGTACTTACACTTATCTCAGTTTGAATATCAACTAAGATTGTGCCTTATCTCTGTCTCGCTCTCAACCTGTCACTTCTCGAAATCGGGCCTTGGGCATAGGGAAAGGTGCAGCGCATGAGCTGAAGCCAAGCCCGCTCCATTTATCGGCACCCGCCTCAGACCTCTGTTCGGACTCCGTCCAGACTTCACACCTATCTACAAAGTTTTATCACAAGAGAGTCCCCATCCGTATTGCTCACTTCACATCTTCATCTTGATAGAATGTCCCAGACTTCTGTCGGCCTCCGAGAGTAACCAACTCTTGACAGTCCAGAACCAACTGGTGCACTTGTGTCTGGCAATTATAACTCCGATGTGGGTGCTACCGATGTGATGGGGACTGTGGTTCTACTGGATGCAGGGTAGTATTTGCAAGTAAAGTAGTGTTCGTCCTCTAGAGGGAATAACATTTACAGCCTTAAGTTGAAATGTAAGGCTTAGGTATTGTGCTTGTTAAAATTTCCTGTGTGAATGAAAGTTAGTTGGTTAATGTAATAGTTATGATCCGTCTGATGGGGTCCGGATTTCCCAATAATATTGTTTCGCACTACTGGTACACGGCGGAATCGTCTCCACTCACGTAGGAAGCACTAGGTTGCCCTTTTAAGACCTGTATCCTTCACCAGATATGTTGATACGAATCTGGGGCCTTCTTGGAGGATAGACGGTGAATTCGGTTCTACAGGCAGAGCTGTTAAAAGGCCTCTGTCGTGATGCGGGTTCGCTTTGTAAGCCTCCAAGGATGTGTAGTTTTTATGGGTTTTAATGGAATGGACACTGTCCACTTTTGAAAGCAAGTGGAAGAATGATGTCTGCAGGTCTCCGATTGCGCTCCACAGTACCACGAATGATTAAATGTAGAAGGTGGATGCTTCAACAGGCTACGTGAAGGATGTGGATGGCTCCTCAGAGAGTCCGCACACTTCAAAACACTAATATTGTTGACAGGCTCTGAAGCGGAGAATGGATCTGGGTAATTGATTTGTTTCCGCACAGTCGTTTGGGGTCAGAATGGATCTGTAGCAAGAACTGGTGCCATACTGGAGCTCTTTTGGAGCTTTACAGTATAAAATATGTTGGTGGGCAGTGCCTCTCAGGACCTGGAGAGG
The DNA here is from genome assembly GCA_029204085.1 of Mycena sp. CBHHK59/15. NCBI lineage: Eukaryota > Fungi > Basidiomycota > Agaricomycetes > Agaricales > Mycenaceae > Mycena > Mycena sp. CBHHK59/15. The sequence continues at coordinate 92,416 of JARGXW010000178.1, read as the reverse complement.
ACTGAAGAGTGTGTGAAGTGCCTAAAGGACAACACTTCTGGGGATTATTCTTGTTCAGAATGGAGGATGAGTAAAGAAGAGAGCCCCTGGTGATCAGTGAACTCTATAGATTGGCAGGTTCCTACTATTCTGCTCTAGTCTAGGACAGTAGCAGAAAGTGGGGGAGTTCTGAGATGCTTTCTCCAGGTACAGTGGGTGGTATTTATACTGTTTCTAAAGTCCATGTGATTTTTCCTTATTCCGACAACTCCATTCATCTTTCCGACACTCGGGAACAGGTCCCCCTCTTCCTGCTCTCCCCCCTAGTTGTGCGGAATCATTGTATGAGCTCGCGGACTGATTTCCTAGTATGCAGAATGGCTCTGCAAGCCAGTGGACTGCATATGTCTTTGTCCGACATGTCGGAAACGTTCGTGGTGTGTTTCCTGTAGGTGGAGTGACTCTGCGAGCATGCAGACTGTGTAATTGTCAGTTGCAATTTGTTGTGGATGGTCACAGAATGTGGTGGAGTGATCCCTGTACCAGCAGATAGTGCAATTCTTGGCCAGACCAGGTCGTAGACTGTTGCGGAGCATGGTGGAGTGACTCTGGGGCCGGCGGACAATGCAAACTTGGTTGTAGATGATCACAGAGTGTGGTGGAATGATCCTGAAGCCGGCGGACGATGTAATTGTCGGTCAGAATTGGTTGTGGATGGTCACGGAACATGGTGGAGTGATCCCTGTGCCAGCGGATAGTGCAATTCTTGGTGGGACCAGGTCGTAGACTGTCGTGGAGCGTGGTCTTATGCATAGGATGTTGCGAAACGAGACCATGTGGGTTGGTGTCTTGTGTATGTTCGCAACAGTGGGCAAACATAGTGCAGCCTCACACCGAGATACCATAAAGGGGTTAAACCAGCTAAGAGACTCAAGACAGAAGTCTTTAGCTAGGACAACTTCCTAGGCAAGAACTTCATTATCCTAGGGACTAAGCATATAGTTCTGGGACCCATAAACTGAACACTGGAGACATTGGGATATCTGCCTAAGATTATTGAGGTGTTTGATCGTCCTCCGCTTCAACAGTTGAGGCATGATCAACCTGTAAGGCTTGCCTAAAGGCCATTATACCAATTACCAACTCGCTCACTAATGCATTAATCATCCAATTAATAATGCCAAGGAGTAGGATAATCATGCACTGCAATACCATGTAAAGTAGTATAAAAGGTTGAGCCATTCTTCAACATACAGCCTAGCCCATGGAACTGGAACTACACCATCATGTCTGCTGGCCTGAATCCAGGCAGAGTCTTAACATATCCACATGGCAGGATCTTGGGTGGCTACACATCTATGAGTGCAGATCCAGATTATCTGGAAAAATGGATACTGACTAGATATCCAGATGGAATGGGATATGTGAGAGGCTCTGCACACAACTATGACAGATATGCAAGAGTAACTGGTGATCCTGGATGGGGGTGAGTTCATTTCAATTTCAATTGACATGTCTGACCTGTATTTATGTTTAGATGGAACGAGCTCCAGTCATACATTTGTAAATTAAGCTCTGCTGTGCCAACCCCATCAATGCATACACATGCACTAAAATTTTGTGAGAAGGAACCATGGATCCCTCCAACCGACAACCACAATCAAACCAGCCAGTTTGAACCCTGATTTCATGGGTTCCATAGCATCAACTCTGTGAGCTTGGCAGTGTTTCCCTCACCGCCAGACATCAATAATCGGGTTGCGGATGTAATGAAAGAACTACCCAATGAGTTTCCATTCAACTAAGATATGAGTTTTGGGTCTCCTCTCAGTGTTTGTGCATTACGGGAAACTAATTGAAGCTGACATTGCTGATACATGATAGCTTGGACTCAAAGTAACATCAATCATAGAAAACAAAGCAGCTTGTTTACTTCTTACCTTGGACCAGACTTCATCAGAAGACCGAACCTGCATGTTCTGTTGAATGCTCAAGCAATGTGGGTAATGCACTCACCCGATTACTTTCTTGCAGTTGAATTCTCTGTGGGAAGAAATGGTATGCTGTTTTTCTGTGATATCCTAACTGGTTGCTTGTATCCATCAGATCCAAAGCAACGAGTGACAGCCTCCAAGGAAGTTATTATCTCTGCCAGAGCCCTTGAAACTCCTAAGCTTCTCATGAACTCTGGTATTGGTGATGCTTCAGAGCTCTCTGCCTTCAAAATTCAACCCTGTGTCCTTCTTCCCCATGTGGGCAAAATCTGTTAGTTCACATCGCCATGGCCCTCACTTACAATGTAAACTCCACCCAAACTTTCAACGAGATCGCCCACAATATATCTCTCAGAGATGAGCTTCTCACAGAGTGGACCACCACGAATGGTATGGGGCCACTGGTCATCAGCTACAGCAGTCACAATGCAGTTGGGGACAATCAAAAGTTGCCTATTTTGGAAGCATGGGAAATTTGGCCTGAGGAATTCCTCCCGAAAGTTCAAGTACCATTTGTAGAGTGTAATTAGGCACAAATGAAGAGGTTGGCATGAGCCAATCTTCCAATTTCATGCATTTTCCAGGATCAGACCCCAAAAATTCGAGAAAAGCTCGAAAAAATAGTTTAAAATGTGAAAAAATCACCGATTGATGCCTTTTGATGAGCTGATTATGATCCCATTAATATCTCAAAATTTCATTGAGCAGTTTTTGTGAGAAAAAAATACTCAGTCTGGAACCCATTGTGCCACCAAAAAAAATATAAACCCCAAACCTCACTGTCACAGATTAGAAATAGATACACAAGGATTTTAGAACAGCTTTCCAGCTGTTGGGATGGACATCAACTAAAATTTTGTCCCAAAGGTCCAAAAGGGGTACACACAATTCTGTTCAACGGGCCTAAAATATTGAGAAAAATAACAGCTCATAGGAAAAACTTCAGAGGTATGTTTTTAGGCTCATTTTGATGCTCTGGATCTGAATCCAAACTCAGTTTTGTCCAAAAAAGATTGGTTTTTGCACCACATAATTTGTGGGCTTTGATTGTCCCCAACTGTATCTTTACAAGACTGCCAGACAATGCCACAGTATTTGAACATGTGCTTGACCCAGCCACAGGACCCAGGTGCACTCACCTCCAGGATACTATGCAGGTTTATTCTCATCCACTTTATAATACCTATGCCAGTATAATTCTCTTTTTCAGAATGGAAACATAAGCCCCACTATGAATGGAAACTTCTTGAGTTTTCCTGCCACACTCTTGACACCCATATCCAGAATGCTTGAGTCTTAAAGCACCATACATATGTTTTCTTACCATTGAAAAGGAGGGAACATCAAGTTGAACACTACCGATCCTTTTGATCAGCCTCTCATTGATGTCGTGTCATTGACCACCAACTTTGACATCTTCAGTCTTTGCGAAGCCATCAAGATGACCCACCAATTTCTCAATGTGTCTGCATGCAGGAATACATATTAGGACCCTCAGGGAATCTCTCGTTTGGAGCAACTGATGTAGTAGGATCAGGATGCGCTTGTGTGTGGTCACTTGGTTGGCTTAGTCCAGCATCATGCATCTTGTCCAAAGTCTTTGCATCCAGTCCTTTACATAGCGCTATCACAGGATCTGTAAGGCTATAGGGTCTTTGCTAGCATTCTGGCCATCTCCAGTGGAAGTAGTTTATCTGGACAGCGGAAATGCTGAATATGACTTCATTACCACACTATGGATCGGGTTGCATGGCTATTGAATACTGAAGCTCAGCCTCCATAATCCTTCACCATTGAATAAGACTTGCCGATACTTACAGCTGTTTCTGAAAACCTTGACACTGCTCACAATTTTTTTGCCTGTATCAATTTTTTAAGAATGCTAAGTATTACTGTTTTGGTATGACCAGGTCTATCCGACTCCGGACTACCACATTCCAACAAATTCATTATCCTTTGAAACTTCAAGTTTGTGAGGCATAAATTTGCGAAAGCACTAAGATAAATACATCCTGATATTGTCTGCCCATTCTGGATTTTTTGGGGGGGATCCAACGACTCTTGGAGTAGAAGTCACTTCCACTCCTGCAGACGGCCTGGACTGGGCCCATTCCAAAAAGGTCGGTGATCCATACCAAAAGCAGTAATCCTTAGCCCTCCATCAAAACTCAGGACGAGCAAAAACTTTTGACCAGTGTCAAGGTTTTCGGAAACAGCTGTAAGCTCAGGGTTCGAAAAGTATTATTACCGCATTAGGGTTGCGGAGGTTAGAGTGATGCCCAATGATGTCATAGGCTACGTGACGTCAAGGCGCTCACAGCACCCAACAAAAAGCCTTTCGTTTCGCGCATCACAAGCGCATCGCCCTCTCTGCACTACCATGGACAGTCTTCCAATAGACATGTCGCACCCCGCGGTCCGGGACTATCTGGCCCTTGTTAGGTTTGTCTCGCCGTAAATTCAACGGTCTCAGGCTGGACGCAGAACTTCACGGTCGTCACAGGCTCCAGGTGTTGACTCCTCTGTCGCTTTTGATAAATATTGCAACAGTCCTTGTTTGCGCCGTTGTCGTAAATCCATCGATTCGTCAGCTCCTCCTCTTGTATCGTCCGCCGACATTGAACTAAACTTTGAACAGGTACGATAGCAAAATTATACCCGACGTCCATATCCCCAAAACCCGCAGTCATCTCAGTTTATGTGGCTGCAATGTATCTAGGACAGATTGGATATTGTGTCTTACTTGTCCTCGCTAGAAAACCAGAGACAAAAGTCCGTATGGTTGGTTCAATTTTCTGGACTCCTAATCTCAATTGAACAGAGAACGTTAACGAAAGGAGTCGGTTTATCGCTTGTGTTTGCAAATTGGATAATGGCTCTATGGGCTGTCGCATGGGTGAGATCTCAGACATGGTGCTTATTTCGACTACTCAACCTTCGTTTACAAACAGGTCTTCGAATGGTTCCTCGTGGCCACAATTTTACAAGGCATCCTCCTCATCACGCTCTTGTACTCCAACATTTCGCTCCTCACATACCACCCTCCCACAACATCCCGGCCATTCGATATGGGACTCATCCACGCTCCGCTCCGATTTTTCTTCGTCCTGCAATTCGCACTCATGTTCCCACTCGCGCTATTGTGAATATTCTTTCTTCTTTCCATTTATCCGCACATTAAATTTCTAAAATCTTGCTCTTACTAGTGTGGAGCTTGGATTGACGTACAAGCCCGTGTACGATGGTACCCCGATCGATTATGCCGCGCATCCATGGCCCGGGTTTGGGGTCGTCTTCGGAACGAATCTCGTCAGTCTCGTCGTGATAATCCTTCGGCGCGACATCGTCTGGTGCGTAGCCGCCACCTGGATTTGTATCAGTATCTGGTCTTTGCGGCCGAAACCCCAGGCTGTTTTCGTGAGTCCTGATGTCAAAGCACAACTCAAAGCTCACCATGCACAGATAACCGCGATCGTATTCACCGCCTTGCACCCCCTGGCGCTCATCGCGTCTTACATACACGCCTACTTCTACAGCCGCGCGACTGTGGATTCTAATACGAACGGTGCAGTGGCCCTTCCCGGCGATGAACATCCCGGATTGCACGCGGCTGGGCAAGCTCCTTCGGCAAGTCCTTCGGAGACGCAGATCCGCGGTCCTCGCGAAGTCGACACCGAGGAGGCCTGGGGATAAACACAGGGCACTTCAATCAAAGCTCGTACGAAACCGGACAGTTACATGCTATAACTTCATCTCTTTCCATTAACTCACTGTACTTCCATGCATTACTTCACGGGCACAGTTCCGACAGCAGGACCCTGTTCCCCAAATATAAATCTGGCCGCGCCCTCCAGCGCGGTGGGAGTGTACTCGAAGCATGCAACGTAAGGCTGAGTGACTTTCGCCGCCTCATACGGCGCGCAGCTCCCGACAACGATAATTGGGACTTCGACTGATGTCGACAATTGCTGCAACGATTCGAACTGCCAGGGAGAGCGATCAGCATTGCGAAGCGTGAATACCACCGCAGAGCAGTCCGCGGAAACAGCGAGCTTGGCGTCCCGCTCATACACAACGTGAGTGCACGGAGCCCGTTTCTCTATCGATTTCGCAAAGGCCAAGAACGATGGACCAGCAGTGTTCCGCAAGGCCCCGTCCTTCGTGCGTAGGACGCCGTCTGCGTCGTCGACGGCTTTGTTGAGACTTTCCATGGGAGGGGTAAACAGTGCGATCGGCTGCCCAGGTGTCAGCGGCAGCGCGCCAGGAGCATTGACCAGGGCGGTCGACATGCGATAGGCCTTGTCGCTCAATGCCGCGCTTTCCTTCTTCGCGTTCTCCCAGTCAGTATCGAAATCTGCGTTATCGTCCAGGACGTCGTCCCAGGTGCCGACAAATTTGTCTTTGAGGGCATCAATCCTGGTCTTGTCCAGAGCCAGCCGCCCTGACGCGACCTCCTCGTACGTTTTCCGCACCGCGCCCGTCTGCCACGCCACTGTATGGCAGATCATGACCACGTCCGCGCCCGCCTCCAGCGCGCGGACCGCGCCCTCCTCGACGCCGCACGCGCCTTGCGCCGTGTCGGAGATCGCGTCCATCTCGAGGCAGTCCGTGACGACGAGGCCGGCGAACCCCAGCTCGCCGCGCAGCAGGTCCGTGGTGATCGCGCGCGAAAGGGAACACGGCGCGTCGGTCCCGGTGACGGCGGGGAGCGCCATGTGCCCGGTCATGATGCTCGCGACCCCTGCGCGATGAGCGCCCGGAACGGGGGCAGCTCCGTCGCGGATAGCTCGGCTTTGGACTTCATGATGCGCGGGAGGGCGAGGTGCGAGTCGACGGCGGTGTCGCCGTGCCCGGGGAAGTGCTTCGCGGAGGGGGCGATGCCGGCGTTCGTGAGGCCCTGTGCGACCGCGCTGGCGAATGCGCCGACTTGCTGCGGATCTTAAAATACTTGAGCTTTCGTGTGATCCAGAGGAGCAACTTTACCATCTCCGAATGATCTGACACCTAGGCGAATTATAACGCTCGTAATCTACATAAGATCTGGGTGGGCACACACCAATGACAGGGTTCCGGGAGTCCGAGTTGACGTCCGCTACAGGGCTGTAAGCCCAGTTGATGCCTACAAGCTTGAGCTCTTTGCCGCTTGAGAAAGACACTTGCTCAGCAATGACAGGAGATCCAGTCGCCGCCAGAGCCATAGCGCCCGGGCTGGAACATCATTCAATGACGATCGACTCTCTGACCAATAAACACAGACAACTGAGTGCCAGCGCTAGGCCTGCTGAACGCAGAGACAAGACCTACGGTACAATGAGAACGGATGACAGGCACGTAGTTTTAGAAAGCACACCATTCTCTTGATCTATGCCGATCAGCAGTGGTTTGGCATGACCCGAATCTTTCGCAAGCGTTTGCAGTTCGCGGACGAGGGCCCGAATTTGTTTTGCATCTAGAGATCGCCAGGGAAGACTGAGTTTCGGCCGAGAGTAGAGTGTAATCGGGTGTACCAACGACGTTCCTCTTCATCAGGATAACGCTACCAATGTAGTACTCTTGGATAAGGGCCTTGATATCGGGCGAAATGGTTTGGCCATGGAATCCAAAGACGAAGTGCTGATCGAGGTGGCGTTATGAGGAGAAATTGGCTGGAAGAAAGAAGAAAAACTTGTCCGATGTCTCTCTTTGCTGGGGTGTCCATCGTGCAGGTGACGGTGAAAAGCAAAGTTACCGTCTCCGGGCCGCCAAATAATATTAACGGTCGCTGCTAGTTACTCAGTGGACTCCAGTGCAAAGCATAAGTATGAACTTAAGAGGACAACAGATTAGGACAGTGCTACGAAAATAGAATAGTGTCCGTTGGAACACGACCGATGGCCCCTATCTGTCGAGCAAAACTTTGCATGTGATACGGCATCTAAGCTGGGCTCTTCCTTCGCCTTGCGCAGTCGTCAGGTAAGACCACCATGGACGCCATTCGCTCTTGCCTTTCATCTTGGTGGCCGTCGCGTGCAGCTCCGTATGAAAACATTTCGCAATGGGAGCTGGACGGTGCTGCCGCCCGCATGTCGGATGAAGGAGAGCTTGTCATCTCCCAAGGCGGGCACCAATTCACTTTGACCCTGGTCGACAATGGAATCCAGGTTTCCGCAAACCAGAGATGTGACTACACGGATTTTGGTCGATTGACAGAAATCCTCATGTTTTGCAGCGGCAGGACCATTCTCCCCGAATCCAGGTTTGCTTTTTCGTTGGTGACCGAGCTACGCTAACTACTCCTCTGAAAGGAACTCAGGTCGAGATTGTTCCATATCTCAATGTACTATTTGCTGGCGTGTCGTTTACCCCCGCCGGGCGCAGTCTATTGGACTTTTCGTATCTTTCTGCTGCCTCAAGTACTCTGCAGCTCCACCAGATATCGAGTGACGTGTCGGCCGTTCAAGGTACTTCGATACTGCGTTGGGTATCCGAGATACAAAAGAAAGCATATGGGGGTACTGTCCGTCTCTATGACTGCTCGAAGACAGATGGTTAACTGGATGCATCCACAGGAATCACGCCTCGGCGGCGCCTCCTCGTCGTTGTTAATCCTCATGGTGGCCAGGGAAAAGCAAAGAAGCTTTGGCATGAAATCATCGAGCCCATATTCACGGCTGCAGGATGCGTTATCCACGTCCAATGTCCGTGCCTGTCCCTTTGTAGAAAACAATTCTTTAACGGCGCTTCGAGCTAGACACTGGGCCCGTGTCATCACCGACGAATGCAGCCGCTATAGCCCGGAATGTTGATCTCGAGGCATACGATGCGATAGTCCCTGTCTCCGGTGACGGAATCGTCAACGAATTGATCAACGGCCTTGCCAGCCGGGAAGATGCGCTTTCTGCGCTCCGGATGCCGATAGCACCCATCCCAGCAGGGAGTGGAAATGCACTGTCTGTCAATATCATGGGCCCGGTGAAGGTCCTAGACGTCGCCTATGGCTGCCTGAATGCCATCAAAGGTCTGCTTCATTTTGGGACCATGGACTACACCCAATCAACCGCATTGCAGGCCAACCGATACCCCTAGACATATGTTCAGTCACCCAAGGTGATAGGCGTGGATACAGCTTCCTATCTCAGGCCTTTGGGTTAATGGCGGATCTCGATATGGGTACCGAATGGATCCGGTCAGTTCGCTATGCCGCCATGCGCCGAGGTATGCCCTGACGGCGAATCCAGATGGGTGGGCGGCATCCGCTTCGCCCTGGGGTACCTATACGGCATCCTGACGGGATGCAAATACGAGGTCGAGATCACGCTCAAGGTCGTCGAGAGCGACAAGTGCGTCATGGTGGAGGAGTACAACTCGCACCAGCAGTCGCTCGAGCCGTCGACGGAGGGCAAGGTGTCCTCCGCGGACGTGCGCATGCCCCCGCTGGTGTTTGGCTCCACCGACGCGCCGTTTCCGCGCGGCGTGGTGCACGACCGGCTCGAGGCGCCGCTGGCGCCCGGGTTCCACACGTTCCGGCTGCCCGTGCAGTTCATCTGCGCGGGGAAGCTGCCGTGGCTGTCGCGCGACAGCATGGTGCTGCCTTTGGTGAGGAGCGACGGCCTTATCGATGTAATCATCGTCCCCCCGCGGTCGGCGAAGGCCAGCATCAAGGTGCGTTCCGCGGCGCGCTGCAGTTCGGAGCCGCAGCTGAATCCAGTGTAGACCATCGACGGCCAGGAGGAAGGCAGGTTCCTCAGCTCGCCTGACTGCTACTACTTCAAGGTCGAGGCGTATCGGTGTATCCCACTGGAGAAGTCTGGATACATAAGCATCGACGGTACGTTTGGTCTGCTATGTCGACGTGGTGCTCACACTGCGCAGGGGAGAGTATCCCGCACGAAGTGTTCCAGGTCGAGAACCATCCGCGCTTGGCGCGGATAATGAGTATGGAGACGAGGTGGAAAGGACTTGAGCGGATCGTACTTAAATAAATCGGATGTATTCCTTATTCCCATCGGTGGGAGGTTTTTGGGTCCGGTCTTCTGTTGAAGTCGAAAGCAAAGTGACCTTTCTACCCAGTTGAAAAACCAAAATTGCCCTATCCGTAGGTATCGCCGGCTAGGAACTTCGAGAAAGAGCCATAGATGGTCCGCAATTTTCCCGACAACTCCTCAAAATCGAGTCAACAGAGGCTCAAGAAGATCGACGGCCCAATTTGAAGCACGTCTGGAGCTCGCCTAGGGGGGGGCTCAAGTCTGAACTTCGAGAAGAGCCTAAGCTACTCTTTCGGTGCATATTGGATATCTTTGGCGTAGATGAGAGCTTCCGCGACAGTGTCGACGAGCTGGAGAACTCTGACAAGCAGGCCGACGAGTTCTAGTCTAAAGGATGTATGAAGGTCTTGACCTTTGAATTTGAGGACGCATTCAACGCGCCAATAAGCCTTGCTGTAGTAGATCAAATCGCATCAAGTCTTCATGAAGAATATGGATGAACCGTGGGATATGAGGAGCCGTCTACCATGAAAGCCCTCCTGGTCGTTGCCTGGTCGTAAGGAATCGCGAACATGATGTGATTGGACGACCGTGACGGAAAGAAAGAAAATCCACGTGGTCGCGTCAGAGCCGCAAGTCACAGTGACACTGCACCACCGTCATCATTCTCATGTCTGACCCCCCCACCACCTCCGTGTCCTTAAAAGTCGAGTTCAGCGGCGGCCTCGAGCTACTCTTCGCAAAGCAGCGGAAGCACGAGCTCTCGCTCCCCGCGACCGTCCCCGCCAGCCCGGGCACCAGGCCCGCGGACATCTCGTACCTCATACACCACCTGCGGGATACCCTGCTCACGGAGCGCGCGGAGCTGTTCATGGAGAAGGACACCGTGTGAGTGCCACTGCGTGAGTCTTATGGCGGAGCCGACGCTGATGGTGTGTGTGGTAGCCGCCCGGGGATCCTGGTGCTCGTCAACGACACGGACTGGGAGCTCGAGGGCGAGGGCGAGTATGTGCTCAAGAACGGGGACGAGATCGTGTTCATCTCCACGCTGCATGGCGGATGAGCGTGGCTTTGTGCCTGCGGTATTGATTTTGACGCGGTGATGACGATGAGCCGTATGGGCAGCGGGGGCAAGTGTTTACACGTCCTCTGCGTGCTGAGTGACCGACTTGTTATCTAGGTGTCCGCTGGGTATGCGGATCACAGATCCCTCCCAAACACTTGCTTCAGTGCGGTGTATACTACATACCCAAGTCCAAGGACTACTCCCCAATGAAAAGAATTTGTATCATGTTACGCACCAACGGACCGCCGCGCCGGCCGCCTGTGAGCCCACGTTGCCCTCGACGCCAGCCCAACATACGCCGTGCCCAGCCGTTCAAGTTGCCATTCCCGTCCAGCAAATCTACGCGGCGATTAAGCATCTAAGTACATTCGGAGAGAAGAGCAAGGTGCGTACTCGAGTGCAAGCCGTCCAGTGTGCGCTGAATTGGCACGGTAAGAGCAGGGAGCAACGGGACAGGAGTGGGTACGCACGGCATACGCGAACCAGCTGTAGCGCTCGATCCACGACCGGGCGGGTCGTCCATGTACGCGAGCACTTCGGCCATGAAGCTCGCCACGGCTATAACCCAGTGTGAGCCCGCCGCGCAAGCACACTGCACTGCACTAACCCGCGTCGTCCGCAGAGGTCTCCGCGAACTCGGTGACCCAGATAGGCTTCTGGGGAACTGTGCATGTACGCTCTCGAGGTACCTGCTGAAGTTGTCTGCCCCCTCGCCGTACCTACCGCATGCACGCAGATCAGATGCCGCCAGCTCCCCCAAGTATCACGTACCAATGGACGACGACAAAATCGATGGTGCAGCCCGTGCACGCCTCAGTGAACTGCGCCAGCCAGGGAGACCCCCGGGGCCCGACGACACCGCTGGGCTCCCGAGGCGCACGCCAGACGCCTTGAGCGGCTGGATGTGTTGCTGCCACAGCTGCGCCGCCTCCACCGCGGGGATGTTAGCCTGCGGCGCCGGCAAGTCCGGCTCGTTGAAGGCCTGCCGCAGCGCACGACGTTCATTCATTCATCTCGCGGCCCGGCAGCGAGCGCGACGCACCAGTATGGTGCTGGCCCCGGCCTGCGTGACGGCGGCGGCGAACTGTGGATGCCGTCGCGGCCCCACTGCATGGGGACGAAGACGAGACTTGCGTTCGTTGGCGCGGATGGCGACCAGTTGTAGAACCAGCTGCACTGGCCGCCGGTGGCTTTCGGCAGGTCCGGGGCGCTGCCCTGTACGAGGGGCAGGCCGCGCTTTGGATTGCTTGCCGCTGCCATTGATGCGAGAAGACATTGGACGAGCACGAGTGACTTGAAGATGGGCGTCATGCTGAGCGTGGCCACAGGAGTTTCCTGGCGTCGCGGATGAAATTATGAAGCCATTGTGGGCCGATTAACAGGGGACAACGTAAGAAATTATACGCAGGCTGATAATGTGAAGGCTTTGGGGTATGCCCCTGAAATGCACGAGAACGACGATCAACACTGCAAGTAGAAGAAACGAAGGGACAAATCCAGCGTTAAGTACAAGTCAATTACAAGACAATCAAGTCCATCATCGTCTTGACGGACATATGGACAAGACACAAACGTGCGAGTTGAGCGGGCACACTGCTCCTATATGCTCCCGCTTAGGCCATGCTAGCCTCTCGCAAACAGGTCTAAACTGGTTGCACGGACGCAAAACCGGTCAGTCATTTCGCTTATACACGGGGTCAGACAGATTCTGATAGAAAAGGCACGACCAAGGTGGTGGATCATAATTGCCTTATTGGGATCATTCGTTCACAGCTTGTTTCAGCTTGTCGGTCCGCCTTATCTTGTGGCCTGCCACGCCTTCCTTTTGCGTCCACAACGCCCCTGCTCTTTGCACCATAGCCTCGAGGCAGCCCTCGTAGCGCCCGTCGTCCTCCATGCCTGCTGAACGCACACGCTACTCACGACGAAGCCAGGCAGACGGTGAGCCCCGTCTTTTTCCCCGTCTGATGCCCATCTAATCGTCTGCAGGTGCGGGTATTGTCTGGACGCTGCCCGTCGAGCCACTCGATGAATCTGGGATCGCATTCGCCCCGAATCTGACAGACGGCGCCTTCGCCGACCTCCCGCCCCTCGTCGATGCCCCCGTGTCCTCTTGTGGGTCCTTCATCTTCGCATCTGAGGATGGCCCCACTCCCCCCCGGCGGTCCGTACACACACGCAAGAAGTCGGACAACCATATCCCCCGTCCCCCCAACGCCTTCATCCTCTTCCGCTCGTCCTTCATCAAGAGCCAGCGCGTGTCCACCGAGGTCGAGACCAACCACAGCACCCTCTCCAAGATCATTGGCATGACCTGGAAGAATCTCCCCGACGAGGAGCGCCAGATATGGCGCCACAAGGCCATGGACGCCGTCGCTGAGCACAAGCGCAATTTCCCCACCTACGCCTTCCGCCCCAAGCACAACCGCAGCAAAAAGGACGCAGACACCGCGGACGGCACCAGGCCCAAGGCCAAAAAGAAGATGCGCGAGGTGTATCAGGACCCCCGGCGATGCGAAAAGATCGCCGAGCTGCTGGCCGAGGGCAAGAAAGGCGCCGAGCTGGACAAGGCGATCCAAGAGTTCGACAAACACCACGTCCCCGAGATCGTGACGCGATTCGAGGCCCCTATCACCGCCCGAGCGTACAGACGATCCTCATCTGTCCCCGTGCCCAATACCGAAGAGTCACGCGGTTTCCTCCTACCATCCTCCCCCATGTCCTCGGATAGCAGCTCCTCCCGCCGCCGCAGATCATCCAGTGTCGGTGCTGCGTCACGGAATTCCCAGGACCAGCTCAACTTCCAAAGGGCGCGCTCCTCCTCGATGCTCCTCAAGTCCAGCGACGTGGGACAGTTCACCTCATCCTTTGACGCCTCATTCTCCGCGTCTAAGCAGGAGCCCGATCCGGAAGTCTTTGTAAGCATTCTCTTATCGTCTCTTCTCATACCGATCCTCACGCTGCTTCTAGGACTTCAGCTCGTTCTCGTTCTCGAACGTCGCGCCCCCCGCGCCCTCCTTCGGCGGGTGCGATCCGCTCTCGATGCAATGTCCCCCCTTCGACCACAAGCTCGAGCTGTCCGCGCCGCAGCCCGACTCGGGCGCCGTGGACTACCCGATGGTCGAGCCCATGGACATCTCCGCGTTCATCGCGAACGAGTGGTCGCAGGCGCAGAACGGCACGGGCACGCTCCCGTTCGGCGGCGACGACGCGTACGCCTACCCCCCCGCGAGCCCGGCGCCCGACCTCGCCTTCAGCGGCTTCCACTTCGCGCCGTACACCCCCGCGCCCCCCACGCCGACCGCAGAGTTCTGCGCGACGTTCAAAAACCTCGGGTTTGGCCCCGGCGCGTGCGCGGCGCCGTTCCAATACCAGCAGGACGCGATCCCGGGCCTCGCGCAGCTCGAGGCGGATCTGTCGGCGTTCATGGCGCAGTACTCCCTCTGCGCTGACCTCTGACCTCCCACAACAGCACCGCCCCCTCTGCCATATATCCTGTATCGTATATCTAAGTATCTATGTATCGCCCGCCGCTGTGTCCGCATATACATCCACCCTTGGTGGAGGACATCGTATCTATCCTTCACTGTGCCACTGTATCACTACAACTGTATCCGGGTCCGCGATCGCGATACCTGCACCCCCGCGTTTATCTTGACTTATTCGTACTAGTATGGATGGATAGACGGCCGTATCTTTATCTCTACAATCTGTTGTTCTGTACGTGTTCGAATTAAGGTTCCCCGACACTTGGCGAGAAGAGAAGGAGGGATTTGGTTAGACGCGTGCCTGTATGACAAACTGATGCTGAGTGGTGGCGGTATATTTCGGGAACAAGGAGTGTACTCATTGTCCGCCTGAGGGTCGCGTTCGTACTTAGCGCCAATCCGCAGGGTCGCAGGTTAATTCTTGAAGGAGAACAAGGAGCGTCATTAATCCCAAGACGTAGTAGACCTAGTTGATTCGAAAGCACTGCAAGACCCAAAAGTAGCGTTCAATGATTTCATCGCGGACGCAGCACAAAGTGAAATACATGATGCCTGCATGCGAGCAGTACAAAGTGTGCGGTCGCGGGTATACATCCATACAGACTCGGCGGTCGGATAGCGGACTAAGGACTGGTAAGAATAACCTAAGCGAGGTCAGCGCTGTTTTAAGAAAATGAAATGATAGCAGTCAAGAAAACAACGTACATGTCGTGTGCAGGACACCATCTCAGGAAGTAAATGTGGCGGAGGTGAGAGAGCTGTCCGGTGGCGGGAAACTTAAGGCATCCCAAACGATTCTCATCGTCGTACCGTCGCCCTCGCGCTTGTCCCCCTGTTTCCATCGTGATACATGCCGTGGACATTGCTTTGACCGCTTCTTCTGGCCGTCGACTCGTCATCGTCCGTTGGACCGCTAGCTGATTCTCAACCGAGTTGGTGCAGGAAGGAAAGACGAGTGTGAGGTGTTATCTAACTAGTCTTCAGTCGAGTTGCATCAAGGGAGAATGCGCAACGAGACACGCCATTCGTCCTCGCCGTCGAGCGCGAGCCTTGGCCTTGATGCGCGCTACCAGTCCCAGTAGAGGAACCTAGAAGGTTTAGTAAAAAAACAGCGGGGTAAAAAAAGCAAGACCAAGAGACGAAGTAAAAGCGGAGGTAGTGGGTGAACGCAGGACAGACAATGATCTGATAAATGGTCTGCATGAACAAGATGAACTGATCGTTAAGTCGAGGAACGTACAAATTTGCGCCCGAGGTTTAGAGAATCCCAAACAGTAGCTTGACGTACCAACTTGGTGACGGGAAAATAGAATTGCCAGATGACGGCACTGACGATAAATGCTAACACAAGACGAGTGGTACGCCTGTGACGGCGCTTCACACAGATGAATACATGCCTGGTAAGGTGAACGAGTCCGACGAGCGAAAAAGTAAGGAAGAGAACAGAGAAAAGGGCTGCTGAAGGTCCTGTGATGATCTGAAGCGAGATGTGAGGGATACTAGTCAAGGTACAGATCGGGTCAACGTACCAGCTTCTCAACTGGCGGAAACGTATCCCAGATCGGACGAGTGAAAGGATCGATCAATTCGGGTAATCCTCCTCTGAGTATGATCAACACTATGTCATCGAGGCACTGGATGTTAACCATATGGATGAGAAAGAATAAGCAAGCGAAGAAAAAAGAGATACAAACCCAGACGAGATCCAGATCCCATTCACGTTTGAGGTCGGGGTTCAATATGTCTGAGATAATAATGTGTCGTGCGCTTGATCGCATGCAAACCAAAGACAACCATTAAGCACAGAGAAACATTGAGAGAAAGGACGGCTGCGGCGTGTGACATTTGAGCCCAACGAATATCTTTGACGACCCTGACGCTGTATGCTAGAATGCTTGTTCTATGGTGGGTGATGTACTGCACAAAATTGTGCCCGAACGGAGGACAAGAGGGGTTTATGTAGGAAGCCCTGAGATTGAGGTCGAGGCACAAGATGGCGGAGAGGACGATTAGAATGGCAATGAGAAGGAGCAGAATCCATGGAAACATCTTCCGGGGTGACTTGGGACAAGGCTCAGGACCAGGGGATGGAGGGGGGCTGACCGCCTGAAGAAGTCAAACTTGGCGAGACTGGCATAGGGTTGGTACTTGAGCCCGAGCCGCTATATCCACCAAGGTCTGATGAGGCGACCCTTTGTTCCTGTTGGATGCAAAAGAGACTGATGAGGCCCGTGGCGGCTACGTAGAGGTGAGGGAATGCGTTGTTGGAAAGAACACATCCTGAGGACGAAAGCCATTGCAGCAGTTCGTCTCGCAGTGTTGAAGCCATCCTTAGAGACAATGGACAAGCTGAAGTCGACGCCAACAATGGAGACGGTGACTTGAGCGCCAACACAGAAAACGCCGAGAAGACCTGCAAGCCCTTGGAGGAAAACAGAGAGAGAAGGGGGGTATTTGGAGCGTGTTGTCACTTGTGAACTTGACATGCTCAGCGCTCAGCGCTCAGCATCCAAATTTGAAACGACGCGTACCGGCGGTCACGTGAGCGTTCGCTCGTATTCACTCGGAGACTCAGAGTGTTTCAACTTTCCCTCCAATCCTCCTCCCTGTACCCACCCGGGACGCACAGTTATGTAACGTGAACTAGTTTGAATCCTCCCCCTCCTCCTCCTCCTCCTCCTCATTCTCCCTGTGGCCCTTACCCCCGGCCCTACAAGTGCTGTGGCGTGACAAAACTTGTTCACTGTCTTCATTATCCCTATATAAAGTACGTGAAATCTTCCTTTTCCTCTCTCCACTCCACTCTCCAGTAGATAAGTAGACGATAACGCCGGCGAACTCGGAATGGTACAGCCCCCTCATGCAAACGTACAGACACGACAACGTGCTTTCCCAAACTGCTCAGAACAGCCTTTCTTCAGTGGAAAGAGGTGGAAAGCTCCGCTCAACCTGGACCACGAGAGCGATATTCATAATGCCTTTGTGACGCCTTTGTACTACTTGTTCTGAAGTTGTTCATGTTCGGGTCTTTAAACGCATCCGAGTCAGCCTCGCTGACTCGCCGCTGGAACGAAAAGGAATACTGACTGTCGATTATATATCCATGTCAGAATTTCTTGCCCGGCGAGATCAATTGGAAACTTGAACTGTCGTTTCCCTCCCAACTTGAGGGATCTTCACCAAAGCCACCACTCAATCCATCGTGGCCGTGAGTCCACTTACTCATCAGCAACTCTACCACCGCTTCGTGGCCTTCCTTCAAAGCTGCTCGATATGCCGATCCATGTCTTCCTCCTCGGGCAGCAACATCAGCTCCACTACTAAGCAGCAGCTGGACCACAGATATTTGGCCTGCTGCAGATGCTGCTTGAAGTGCAGTGCCGAATGGGGCCGCGTTTGCGTTTACATGTGCACCATTGTTTATCAACAGAGAAACTATACTCGCATTTCCCCTCCACGATGCTGCCTGCAATGCAGTACCAAACTCTCCTCCTTGTGCATTGACATCAGCGCCATGGGTGATTAACGTGGAAACTATCTCTTCATATGCATTGCGTGAAGCAGCTTGCAGTGCTGTGCAGTATTCTCCTCCCCGTGCATTGACATGAGCGCCATTTTCCAGTAGCATATTGACGATATCTGTGTGGCCCTCAAACGAAGCTGCGTGCAACGCTGTCCCGTATTCTCCTCCATGTGCGTTGACATTGGCGCCTTCTGCGATCAACAACCAAACGATTTCTGTATGTCCCTTCGCAGTGGCCGCCTGCAGCGCATTCCCATAGTATCCGCCATGTGTGTTGACGTCGGCACCGTTCTCAAGCAATAACCACACCAAATTGCTCTTTCCTTTATGCGAGGCTGCTTGAAGGGCAGTGCCGTATGCTCCCCCTTGCGCATTCACATAGGCCCCGTTTATGAGGAGTAGACAAGCTATCTCCTCGTGGCCCATTGCCGAAGCCACCTCAAGTGCATTGACATAATGACCTTCCACTCGTGCATTGATGTCGACTCCGTGCTCGCTCAATAACTGGACAATTTCTGCATGGCCGCACAGTGACGCAATATATAGTGCTTCACCGTCAGGATTTTGTTCCTCCCCATTGGCGTGCATGCACAGACGCCTGGTGATAGACTGCAAGTCAAACAGTGCAGCAATGTAATAGCTGGACGCTGAGAATGGTGGTGTTTCATCATATTGCCAGCGGCCTAAACTTTGCAACAGATGTAACCATCGGGGGCCTTGAGCCAGAACCTTTAGAATGGTGTCTTGAATGACCGATTCCGGTTTTCCACGAGCGTGGAATAGGCCATATTCAGCTGCATAAGCGAGCAGAGGATGGTCCTCACACAGTCGGAGTGCGTCGAAGTTTGTCAGAATTACCGGTAGATCGGTAAAATCCGTGAGGCATAGATACGTGAGACATGATGCTGCGATTTCCAGATGGGCATGCGGAAATTCTTTGTTCTGAATCCGATCCAGATAGTTCTGCGTTGTGTAGTGGATCAGCCGCACAATATTATCTGTTTGATCAACAACGACCAAGCCAGCACAGACAGATAATACAATATCCATGTCTGGAAGACCGTCGTTATAAAGCACAGTAGTTCCTGGTTCGATGGCTAGGGCTTCTCGGAGCTCCGAGACGCTTAGTGGCCGCATTGTGGTTGAAAGCCAGGAAAGGACTCGGAGAGCGAGGTGTTTATCATCGTCGTTTTGGTGATATATTCGCTGCATTGAATCATCATAACTATGATCCAAGTCCTTCGGTAGGTCGGCTAGAGTTTGACGAACTGCTCTGACGGTACTTTTGGTCATCAGGGAATTCATATGAAGTTTGGCAAGCAGGAACCTGGGAGCAGTAGATTATCTTTTGGTACGGAAAATAAGAGACAGTACATACATTCCATCCGTGTGGTCGACAACCTTGTTCTCAATTTCACTCCGCAAATCTGGGCTGGCTCTAATGTGCTTCGCAAGTCGGGATGATAGAGAGATCTGTGCCTGGACGTATCGTCGAATGTCGTGGACGCTGGCCCGAATCTCAAGCCAGAGTGCCTGTGGGAACATGGACTCGACTTCAATATGGGGCCGTGAAGTGAGTAGGAGGTTGACATTAGGCCCAAGTGAACCAAGTCGAGCGAGCAAAATATCTCGCGTATTTTTGTCATTCGGACACTCGTCCAAAGCATCGACAATGATCATAATTTTAGAATAACCGGCAATGGCAGTTATGAGTACTGCCATGATCTCGTCGATGGACGGTCTTGTGTGACGCTCACCGTGCCTCAGATAGAGGTCATGCGCATCGCCAGAGATATAACGGCCTAAGATAAACTGTCTCCAGAGACTGGCAAGAAGATTCGAAGGGGATTGTAGTTCGGCCTCTCGGTGATTGCAATATATGTAAGCTATGCCGACACTCTGATTTTTGAATTTTTCGTGCAGATGGTTTACGACCATTGAACTGTGCATATCACGACCGTGTTAACCATGTGCCGACGCATGAAGTAACTACATACGCTATAACTGTCTTCCCGGCGCCTGCTATAAGCCACCAATCAGCAACAATCGCAATAAGGCGCCGAAGACAACACACGCATTCCATGGCACCAGATAATCTTCCCAGTACTAGAAATCCAATCCTTGAATTCACTTGTTTCGAGGAGCCACTCTCCCGTTCCCTCTTGTCGAATACTGGAGATGTCGTCTTGCCTGGGAAAAAAATTGAGCGGAGAAAGCCATTGGATCAATTTTTCTCGCTCTCTCTGTTGAGTTGCGTCCCTTCGAAGATTGAGATCAGTCCGAGGAATAATATGTGACGCTTGAGCGCACCAGACATCCTTCCCAAGCCAGCCAGTGAGCAACGATTTGAATCGTTCGATGTCGTCAAGGTCATTCTTGGCTTCTTTCCTGTCCCATAGTGCCCAAGCCACTCGCTTGGAAAACTTGGAAGACTCTGCTGGGTACAACTTGTCGGTCAAACGCTTGATAGTCCTTTCCAACTGGACCAAAGCGGGTTGCAATTGGAGTACACCGTTTACCTGTCCAGAACGTTGCCATCCTGGTATGTGCTGCTTGAGATCCTCGAGAAGTGGCCGGATGTTTTGGACCTCCGCAAGGAGGTTCTGCTGTTCCTTGGGTGCCTCGGAAAAATTCTTGATATAAGTTCCCGCCTTCGCCACTGTGTCGACGAGCTGAAGAACGCTGGCTATTAGACCGACCAGTTCTGCCATAAAGTGCGGAGATACTGATAGTACAGCATCTTTGACAAATCTAGCCAAGAATCTAGCCATATACGGCTTCACTTATATAAATAGTATGCAGTAGGTAGCTGAGCCGTACTCAAGCTCAAGAACGTGTATAGCTATGTACTGTTACAACATTAATGATTTGCTCTATGGCTTACGTATAAATATGCCTACCCTCACAAGCCCTCCTCGTACAGCTTCCTGGACAGCGCGACATAAAACCTCTCCAGATCCATTTTATTCGCCAGATCCCTCTTCTTCCTGGACTTGCCCTCCTCCTTCATGTGCTTCTGCATCTCCGTCACGTCGCCGTGCAGGTGCGCCACCTCCCCCTCTATGCGGTGCTTCGCGTCCTCCACGACCTTGCCCTTGGACCCCAGTCGCGGCGGCACAGGCACCTGCTCCATGAGCCAATCAAATACAGACGACAACTTCTCCGTGGAGAGCTTGATCATCGCGTCGTCTGTGTCCTTCTTCACCTGCTCCCGCTCGCGGGGTGTGGCAGGTTGTCCATGGCCAGAGGCGGCCGACGCTGCGTCGCGCTGGATTTTCTCCTCCTTCTTCCACGCGCCGACGAATCTCCCCCAGTCTATCAGTCCCCATCCATCCCCTTGCGAGGTGTCAGTGTCCTTAGTACTGGTAGCGTTAGGACCACCGAGCCCAATAGCGGGCAAAGCGGGCAGATCCACCCCAAACTCGATCCCTCGTGCGCCCCTCATCTCCCAGTCTATGGCAGAATGAGAATCATATAACCAACAAGTTGAGAGATAGAACACTCACGATCGCAACCCTCCATGATCCCCAGAAATTCTCCCCACTTGGCACTCTGTACTGTGACGAGGCCATCGTTCCCCCACTCTCGCTCCCTTTTCCACAGAGGGTCGTTCTCCTTCTTGTCCCCGCTCTCCCACAGCACGCGAAGCTTCTCTCGCTCCCTCTCCTCCACACCATCGAGCACCATCTTGGGCAACCAGAACGGGTGCCAGATACTGACACCGGGCATGCGGCCAGCGACGCTGAAGTACTTGACGCGTGGATCATCTGGAGTGTGTGGGTTGAACACACTGTTGAGGTACGTCGATGTGAGGTTGGCGTATGCGGGGGAGTCAACAATGGAGAGAAGGAGGGTCGTAAAGGAGGAGGGGAGCGACGATAGGGAGAGGGAGAAGGAAGAATCTTTGGCTTTTTGATCAGAGGGTGGTGGAGGAGACAGGGTAGACGAAAAGTCTGTAGTGACCGGGGACAAGTATTCAACCGTTTGTCTTGACCGAGAACGCAAGAGGAATTCTTCTCTTTTCAGTTTGCCGATTCCGATATTTTCCTGGATACCCTTTTTATTCAGTCCTCATCATACTCGTCAGGCAACCTATACTTACGGCACACCAATCCATGAAGGGGCTGCCTCGGTGGGGAGTGCTGATGCTTGTCAAAGACAGCGGGACGTACTCCGTAGGTTTTATGTGTGATATCAGATGTCTGCAGTCCAAGCCACCCATCGAGTGGGCAAGAAAGTTGATACCACGCCCACGAGCTTTCACTTGCAGCTGGCGATCCATGGCCTCTGACCGTGAAGCGATTGAACCGGTCCTGAATAGGTCGTTAGATATATTCTTTGGGAATGGGGGAAAGCATACCCCGGGACGGAGGTCACGATCACTTCAGCTCCCACTTTGTCTCGGAGGATGTTAAGGACGTTCGACCAGTAATGCATCCGCATGCTAGGAAACGAAATGGGTCCCCTGGAGTCGAAACCGTAGAGACCTGGTCCTCGTTAATCAACAGCCCCAGACGGAGCGGAGGGACCGCACCGTGGCTCAGGACGATGGGGTACCGAGGAGTGCGGAGTGGGTCGAACAACGCAGGATGGGTAAGAAGCTGATGGATGACATCCATTTTCGCTGGATCCTGCTCAATCTCCGGTATTGCAGGCTTCGGTAGTGTACTTTCGGATGGTTTGCGGGGGCGTTTCGTAGGTGTGTTGTTTTGCATGTGGCCAGCGTCTGAGCCTGAGCCGGTTTCCTTATGTCTTTGACCGGACAACGACAAAGTGGGCCATGACCACGATGGAAATGAGACACCAGTAGCTACAAACGTAGTCTATGAGCGTGAAGCCAGCGAGAAAGTATGATGATCATACACTGAACGGTGGAGAACGTTGCTTCAGAAGCAACTGCCTTGGTCCACAACGCCCAAGGCCATTCCGGGATCCTCAGCGCATGCAAAGCCGCCCATGCCGACTTGGAAGTTAGGACTTCACTTTCCAGCCTCGAGTTAGTCTTCTCGTCATCGGCTCTCGCCTGCTTCAGAAGCAGATACTGATTCGATACGGAGAGCGTTGAGATCACATTAAGGAGCCTGCGAAAAAGAAGAGCGACTTGCACTGGGAAAGAGATCCCGCCCATAGCGAGCTGGCACAGTATATGGCCGCAGAGGGCCGTCCGCTCGCTGACACCTCGGAAAAGCGTGGGCCGTGCTGAGTCTGACGTCGGTTTGTGTCCGTTATTCTCACAATACACGACCACGTGCTGTAGGATAGTCGGCTCAGGCCGGGATGCACGTCGGAGCGATTCGTGGATTGAAGAATAAATAAATGGATAATATACCAAGATAATACAGTGGACATATATAAGGTAGTTGCAAAGGATACAAGTCGTCCGACCCTCTCCCTACACTCATCAATTAACCTCCCTACTCGTCCACCCCAGCTCCGAGAAAGTAAAACAATGCCATTCCCCACCTCCCTCTACACGCACCCTCGCTCATGCTCCCGTCATCCTTCAGCTTCGTTATTGGCCAGGAAAAACATGCATCCGACATTAGACGAGCGTCGGCGCGGAAATTACGGACCATATCCTTCAACATGCCCTTCGGGCGTCCACCAAGTGTGCATGTTTCGCTCCATTGGATCGATCTCGTACGACAGGACATCCAATAGGACGTCCTCGATGTATGCTAGAGCCAGCTTTTTTGCGTTGGGCATTGCGTGTGCAAGTCATAGAGTCGAAGTATAACCTGCGCACACGAACTCGGCTTCGGGAATGCCTTTCCGCCTGGAAGGAAAAGGGCCTTCCAGAGTCTAAGTGGCTGAGCAGCCGTGTTGACTACATCCCGCAGTCCTCTGTGAAGTGCGATTGCAAACACACGATAGGGCTCGTTTTCCAAAAACCTGGGCTCCATCAGAGTCGCTTTAAGTGCCTCCACAGCACCCGGAATCTGGTACTTGTCCGCTGCTACCAACACAGAGTCGATGCCGTCAAGGTCGGGGCACATATACGGGTGGATCGTGCGGGGAACACAAAGGCAACAAATTCTCCAGGGCTTGGCTAGGGTCGGTAACGCGGGCAACAGGTTTCCCGTCTCTGACCTTGCCAGGTTCGAATGCAAGCATGTCTTGGAATACGGGTGACACAAACGGACTCTAGATGATTCCAGTGTGAGCATGAAAACATTGAAAGTCCACAAAGTCGATCGTTCGAAGGATGAGATCGGCTGCGATACCGTTCATCTCTCCGGAGAAGGGCTCATCGGCGTCGGCGCCGGTGAAGACTTGAGATGAGGTGGCCGACATAGAACGCGTGTAGCCTTCCCAGTGCTCAGGGGTGTTCAGTAAAACCAAAAGGGCAAGATGTACACACACACAAACACCATCCTTGTAAATCGTGTGAATCTCGTTCAAGTCGTCGCGCCAAGATGAGCGGCGACAGGGCCTCTAGCTCCCGACACATGGCTTCGGTGTCGAGAATCTCCAGCGCGGTGAAACGCGACTCCTTCACAGCCGAGCTGGAACGGGGTAAGTTCCCTTTCACGCGGTATTCCACTTGTTAGCTTCTAAGCGGCCCAATTCTGACCAGCTTCCTTGTATTTTGTTCCTTTTCGTTTCTCTAGACCCCCAACTATCAAGCGCGAAGCGGCAGCAGAGGTCCCAGGCTTTCACTTCCAATCTGGCACATGCGTCGCTTGAGAGGCAGCTTGTGGCAGCCCAGACAACGAAGATGGAATTGGAAACAAAGCTGAGAGAGAAGGACATAATGGTGGAGAAACTGGAGCGTGACCGCCGCTGGTTCTCTGACCGGGAGCAGGAAGAGCGGGAAGAGAAGGAACGAGAACGGGCTGAACACGAAGAACAGACAGTCCGTACTTCCTTTTTGCCGCACCAATTAACGCTCACCTTTCTTATATAAAGGAGCGGAAAGATAACGAACTTCGCGCTCTCCGAAGCTCTCTCACCTCCTTGCGGGAGGAGTTGGCTGACCTGAAAGACGCGCATTCAACCTTGTCGCGAAGTACTGCGCAGACTATCGCGTCTCAAAAGTCCCAAATCACTACACTAACCCGCCAATCTACTCTTCTCGAGGACGAAGTTGCCCAATTCAAGCTGATAGCGCAAGAACGGAGTCGGACTATCGACGAAATACAAGTCCAGTTTCAAGACCTCAGTACTTCGTCGAACAACACGGCCGCAGAGCAGGAGAACAACGATATGGTTGTTGTGAGGGAGGAACTGCATCGGCAGGCTGCGTATTTGCGTACGCTGGAATCAACCAACGCCAAACTAACCTCGGAGCTGACTGTCCTGCGAGAAAGACATGTCAGTGTCGAAGTGCTGAGGGAAGAGAAGCGAGGCCTAGAGCGGAAGCTCAGAACTCTCGAGGAAATGAGAGCGCGGGTTGTCAAGCTGGAGGCTCAGGTCGAGGCTGGAAGGCAGGAACGCGAAACCTGGTGCGTATGTGGTCGCTGTTGTATCTCGAATCCCGGGTCTGAATATTATTTAGGGCGCGAAATCAGCAGTCTGCCGTGCCCTCGACCTCAACACCTTCCAAGACGCCGGTGTCGGTTACTCACAGCCTGTCTGCTTTGCGTCTCGAGCATGCTCAGCTCCTTGAAGACCATGGCGCAACTGTCGCGCTTCTTCGTTCCAAAGAAGCCGAGCTCGCCAATGCTGAAAGTCGCATCACAGATGCACAAGAGGCAATTGAAAAGCTTGAAAGCCAAATCAATACCCTCAATGATAAGGCCTACCGCTGTGAACAACGAACCCTTCTCGCTGAGAGAGAGGTTGGATTCATGAAAGCCCTCGTAGTTGGTACTGTTTTCTTGAAGAACTTTCCTCTTAACGGACTCTTTCGTACCAGTCTAGCTTTTCTTTAGAAGAAGCGAACAAAGAGGGTGTCTCGATGGACGATGCACGAACTGAACAAGTGCAGCAACTCGAGTCGCTCCTCGAGGGCTACAAATCCGCAAACCTGCGGTTGACGCAGCAGTTGGACGAGGTTGTAGACCGAGAGCCTGTCTCGATAACCACCGAGCGCAAACAGGAGCTGGAAAAGGAGCGCACCGCGAGACTTCAGGTTCAAGAAGGTTTGTCAAATATTCCTGCGCTGCCGTCAGTGATTCTTATATACCACCCTCTATGCAGCCCTCGATGCGGCATTATCAGAATCCAAAAGCCAGCTCGAAAAAATCGAACAACTAGAACAGGAACTGTTTGAGCTGGGTGGTGAGATCGCTGGCGGACGGCACGTTCCACCTGGTGTGCGCATTCTGACGCTAAGGGATACACCCGATATGCCACTGCGGGACACCCCCGAACTCCGGCAGACCATGATGGATCGGCTGAAGGAAGAGAACGCTGCGCTGATACACCGAATCGGGGCACTGCAGAGGGGTGGTGCTCGAGCCGAGGGCGTGCCCGATGGAGACCACTTAGTTCCGAAGGAAAGCTGGGACGCTGTGTGCAAGGAGCGCGACGACCTGCTGGGCGTGGTAAAGCAGAAGGAGACACGGCTAAAGCGGCTGAAGGAGGTCTGTTGCCGTCTGTTCGAACCGTTTACATTTCTGACCGCTTTCCCTCAAGGTGTTTTCCTCGAAAGCAGAGGAATTCAAGGAATCTATCGCGTCACTTCTAGGCGTGAAACTTGCGTTCTTCCCGTCCGGCCAGGTCCGGGTCACTTCCCTGTATGATTTGTCGGCGTCTTTCGTCTTCAAACCCTCTTCGTCGAGCGGAGCGGCGAATATGCAGCTTATCGCCCAGGGCGACGGCGGGCCGGAGGATCTACCGAATCTCATGGCGTACTGGGTAGGCACGGAGCAGTGCATACCAGGCTTCTTGGCTAGTGTTACCTTGGAGTTGTATGACAAGTGCAAGAACAAGGGAGACGTGACGTAGCGTACTTCTTCGATGTGCCTGGGCATGGAGTGAACCCGTCTTCTACTCGTGAATACTGGGATGCCGTGCTTTGAATGAGTTGTAATATCTTGCGTAGCGAGTGTACTAATTTACTTCCGTCCCTAGCTTGGGTTCCAGACCTGCAACGTCTGAGCAAGTAACAAGCGCTAAGCCCTGTGCGGGTTATTTGACTACTATAAGTGGCAACACGACTCGAGCCCTAGGCCTGTCAACTATTTTTCCACATCATATCCGAGCCCTATTGGTGAATATTGTTTGAGTAGTGAACCAAGTGTCTTCCGCATTGCCTCACTTCTGTTACATAATTAGGTCACTAGGTGGGTTCTTGAGCTCAAGTAGTGCGAGGAACGAGTACCACGACAGGCTCTAGTTACTAAGTTAGGCCTCGCAAAAATGAGGAGTTAGAAAGTAATTGAGAAACAAATTGGCAAGTCGATCGGTGGCAACGCTCAATTCTCAATGCGGTACTTAGTACCGCCGATATCTGTATCACATTTCTTCTCAATCACCCACTAGTTAGACACGTTGTATCTCCATTCTCATGAGCAGACGAACCACTGCATGCTGCTCCTCGAATAATGCTGCCCGCAGCGCAGTACCATAGAATCCTCCTTCCGCGTTCACGTCAGCACCACGCTCAATCAGCAGCTGAACCACAGCCTCGTGTCCCTCGAGCGCTGCTGCTTGCAGTGCAGTGCCGTAAGGCATCCTCCGATGTTTAGGTCGGCGCCATAGTCAATCAACAACTGAGCCATCGCACAAGTCGCCGCTACGTACAGTGCGATTCCCGCTCTCTTGTCCTCGTCATTAACCGGTGCTCCATGTGCTAGCAAGTGTCTGGCTATCTCCCATAAATTGAATTGGGAAGCGATCCACAGTCTGGATGCTGAGAGTGGCCAAAAATTCCAATGGACCTGGTAGAAATCTTTCCATCGGGAGGCCTGGTCCAGAATCTTGAGAATCCTCTCTTTGACAAGCAATTCGGGCTCTCCGCGAGCGTGTACCAGACAATATTCAGCAGCATAGGCAAGGAACATACATTCCTCGCCCTGATCATGCCGAGGCGGGGATGGATTGGCGAATCTATCAAAGTACAGATATGCGATGCCGTCACTGTGATTCGGTTTGTGCGTGCGGGAATCGACACTCCCGGATGCGATCCAAATAATGCTGAGCTGTGTAGTGGATTAATCGAACGACATGACGTGTCGGGTCGACAACAACTAGGCCAGCACAGACAGACAATATGACATCTGCATCCGGAAGACTGTCGGTATCGAGCACCGTTGTCCCTGGTTCAACAGCAAGAGCTTCCCGGAGCTCTGACACAGACAACGGCCGTATGGAATTCGAGATCCACAAGAGGACTTTGTTGGCGAGGTGTCTATCATCGTCGTTTTGTCTGTCGATCCGCTGTAGTGCTGCATCATATGTGCAGTCTAGATCTGGCGGTAAACGCTCCAGAGCCTGACGAACCGCTCTAACAGTAGTTTTCGACATCAACAACTCGATGTAGAGCTTGGCAAGCAAGAACCTAGAACAATCGTAGGCTAGCTGGATTAGCAGAGAGAATGAGATTACTTCACATTCCGTCGGCACGGCTGATAATCTCATCTTCGATCTCCTCTCGCAATATTGGCCTAGCATTAACGTGCTTTGTCGAGTAGATAGCGAGATCCGCGTGCGTACGTATCTCCGAATGTCCTACTCGCATGCTCGTATCTCAAGATGCAGCAATTCCGGAAAGGTAGTTCCTATATCGATGTGATGCCGCGAAGTAACCATCGTGCTGACCGTGCGGCCAAGCGAATGAAGAACACTCAGTAGTGTATTCCGGGCGTTTCCATCGTCTGGACACTCATCCAAAGCATCCACGACAATGAAAACCTTGGGGTAGCGTACAATCACAGATTGAAGCGCTAGCGAGACTTCGTGTATGGATGGTCTAGTATGACGCTCGCCATGCTTCAGGTATAGACCCATCACGTAACTCGAGATAGGCTGGCCAAAGATGAGCTGTCTCCAGAGACTGGCGACGAGATTCAGGGGACTTTGTAGTCCCGTCTCCTTATGATTGCAATATATGCAAGCAACACCAGGGCCACGGGTTTTCAAGTCTTGTAGTTGTATGGCGGAATTTTCACGGAGGTGGTCTACCACAATGGAACTGTGGACGACATGTGTGGATTGTAAGCGGCAATTTGGGAAAGCAGAAACGGTGTCATACGCAAGGACAGTCTTCCCAGCGCCAGCTAAGTATAAGAGCACATCCAGTGACGACTATCAGGTCGTGGATAAAATGACGTACGCATTCCACGGCACCATAAAGTCTTTCCAGAAGTGCATTTCCAATCCTTGAATGTACTTTCGTCGAGAAGCCATTGTCCTGTTCCCTCTTGTCGGGTCCGGAATATCGTCTTGTTGGGGCCAAAAGTTTAGAGGCGAAAACCATTGGATGATTTTCCGACGCTCTTTCTGCTTGGTTGCATCCCTTGAAGAGGTGAATGGTCCGCCAAAGTATGAGATCAGCGAGCGCACCAGATGTCCATGGCCAACCAGCTGTTGAGCAAAGACTTGAACCTCTCAATCTCATCGAGGTCATTCTTGACATCCTTTTTGTCCCACAGCGTCCAAGCCACATGCTTCGAGAGTTTAGATGGATCCAGTTTTTTCTTCAAGCCTTTCATCTTATTTTCCAAGTGGGTTAAAGACTCTCCCAGCCCCTCAACTCCGCTGATTCCCTCCTCAGTGTTGTGCGTCGGGATTCGTCTCTGAAGATCCCCAAGCAGTGGTTTTAGATTTTGGATCTCAGAGAATAGTTTTTGTTGTTCCTTCGGTGCATTGTGGAAATCTCTGACGTAGATCACTGCTCTTGCAACGATATCGACGAGCTCGAGAATGTTGGTGAGGAGGCCGATCAGCTCCGCCGTGGAAGAGAGGGTCAATAGTCAGAAAAGAACGCATGGTTGCCATTGGATGGTGACGGGCAGCGTGGTCAAGCAGCCGCGGCCCGGGCCCGGGACAGCCGACAAGCTAAGGAGGTTGAACCGAGGTTCTAAGTTGCTCTCCACTGTCACTTATGTTTGGATTGACGTCTCTCCTGCTGGCAGCTCTCGCCACGGCATCTGCAGGCGTAACTGCTGCGACCCAGGTCCCACTGACTCCGCTGCACCTCTCATCTGTCAGTCCGGATGAATTCACGTCCTTGTCGCACTCGCGCTTCCCGAACCATCGTGTCCGCGTCAAGCAAAGTGCTTTCTGCGACCCTACCGTCAAGTAACTGCCTGGCTGGTTTCCCAGTACTTCCCAACTGATCTGTGCTCTCTGAAGCGTTTACACGGGCTATCTTGACGTCGACCAGGGTGCAAAGCATCTTTTCTTCTACTTCTTCGAGAGCCGACGAGACCCCGCGAAGGGTACGCGTGCCGCCTTCTTCGAACTCATTCTGAACAAGTCCTAGACGATGTACTGATGTGGATCAATGGGGGACCGGGGTGTTCATCGGCGATGGGCTTGCTTATGGAATTAGGTATGGACCTTGTTTAGTTTCACTTGCCTTGCTTAGGGCAGGAATCAGGCCCTTGTAGCATCGACATGAAAAATGTCTCGTCCAATGGGACGATATGGAACCCGTACTCCTGGAACGCGGAGGCTAACATCTTCTTCCTCGACCAACCGTGCGCATCCGTACAATCCACTATTTTCTTACCGGCAACGCGTATTCCCTAGGGTTGGTGTAGGCTTCTCGTATGCTGACTTTGGTGAGACCATCGAAACCACCGAAGATGCAGCCAAAAATGTCCACGCCTTTATCACCATCTTCTTCGAAACATTCTCCCAATTCGCTGGCCGTGCTCTTCACCTGTCGGGCGAATCGTACGGGGTGGGTAGTATACCCTGCTCATTGGTGCGAAACTCAACGCAAAGTAGGGCCGCTACCTCCCTGTGTTCGCGAGTGAGATCCACGACCAGAATCAGCTAGCGATCTCAGAGGGCCGGCCGACGATCAACTTGCAGAGCGTGATTATTGGGAATGGCATCACGGACATCTCAACGTAGCGCACGTCTTCCGTTCTTTTGCAGTCTACTAATACCACTCCAAAGCTTATACCCAGGACGCTACGAGGTCGAGTGCGGGAGGGCTGCCCTCGACATACCGTTCCAATCTATTAGCACATGCGTCCGGATGAAGACCTCTGTACGTGGGTTCGGCGCCGCGTGAAAACACAATAACCGGTCGCTCCCAGCTTCCACGGTGTCAGAGGGATCTGTATGCCGGCTGTATCGACCAATTCGACGCCATCAACTGCCGCGCAGCGGTCAACTTCTGCGACAGCGAGCTCTCCACTGGCATGTGGGCCAGCGGTCAGTCCGCCCGTCGGCCACCCGCCCCAACTGACATCTTCTCCAGGCCGCAACGTCTATGACATTTCGAAGGTGTGCGCCATCCAGCCATGAAAGTTCCATCCATGCTCACTGGCCATACACTCAGATGTGTGTTGGTGACGGCCTCTGCTATGAGGAGAACGGCGTCATCACCAAGTTCCTCTCCGACCCCGCAATGCGCGCGCTGCTCGGGGTCGACCCGGCCGCGGCGAACTTCACCTCGTGCTCGAGCGACGTCGGCCGCCTCTTCAATGTGCGGCTGGACAAGTGGGCCGTCCCGACGCAGCACTACGTCGCAGGGCTGCTCGAGCACGGCGTGCGCGTGCTCATCTACGCGGGCACGTATGACTGGCAGTGCAACTGGGTCGCGAACCGCATGTGGGTCGACAAACTCGAGTGGAGCGGGCGGGAGGCGTATAATGCGCTCGGGTGGGCCGACTGGGGCGTCGGGGAGGGAAAATCGAAAGCTGGCGAGGTGAAGCAGTGGGAGGGTGGCCTGCTTTCGTTTGTTACGATCCGCGGGGCGGGACATATGATGAGCCGTTTTCTTTTACTTGCAATGCTTGGGCTGACTGTTTTCCTTACGTGCCGCATGATAAGCCGGCGGAAGCGCTGGCGATGCTGTCTGCGTGGCTGCACGGGAAGCAGCTCTAACTTATTTATGCCGTACTGGTACGTACGTGTTGCAAAACAGATTTTTGTGATATCTTTTACTTGCAAGTGCGACCGTAAGCTCCTAGTCTGACTCAACGCAAACAGTCCACTGCAATTTGTTAACTCAGTTTGCATCTATCAAAGCTTAAGATCTCGGAGTTCCTCAGAAGGACGAGAATGAATATTCGAACAACTCAAGAATACCTCCAGGCCCTGACTATTCAATGCATACGCACCATATTGTATCACAATATTTCGTCAACTGCTCAAATCCCAGCACGAACGAGCTGAAAGACGGTGTAGGTCGAGGAACCAAGAAGCACTGGTAGGTCCCAATTAAGTCAAGACAACAAGTGCCAGAAACATACTATCTACTTACCCAGCAGGATGGGGTAATGCAGGACGCTCAAGGCGTTCGTGCGCTAACAAGCAAGATATTAGAATCAAAAGGAGCGCCGTACGACAACCAAGCGACCTTGTTGGGGTTTCCTGTGGTATATCCAAGAGTGTATCCGATGCGGGCAAGAGACCACAGCCCCAGCGCCGAGGCGCCCAGGATGGGGTATTTGACGCTCGTGAGCAGCGTCCTGGGGGATGCCAGTGGGTTAGAAACGGACGCGCCACGGGAAATCATAGCGCGCACATGATGTACATTAACGGCAGATTTTCCAGAGTCTGCGGTAGGCAGAAAAATTAGTGTCTGCGATATTTATTGCTCGACGGAACGGAATCGCACGTACATTCTGGTGTGCGCCTGGTGAGTAGCAGGAGAAGCGTGAGCCGAAACGCGCTCTGAATTAGCGGAAGACGCCGACTCACGTTGGGCACAGTTGAACAGAACGGCATTTGGCGATGCGTCCATCTCGGCTTTCTCAGCGTACGCTGCATGATATGACATCCCGCTGGACATGGAATTTTCTTGCGCGCTCGTAAATTGGAAGCGTACCTCGAGGATATGGTATGCCCGAGCGATAGCGGTATTTCCCGACTGTCACGGTCTGTCCGAGGAGCAGGAACACGGTGGAGAGGAGCGCGGCGGCGACATAGGAAGAGCTGGATCGGTTAGCTTCGAAGACGAGAGGCCAGAGGACGGCCTACCCGGCGGGTACTGTCAAGGTCGACATCGAGGGGATACGGTTGCGAGTGAGAGGCGAGTTGTGTGGTAGAGATCGAGAACCGAGCTGAGCCGGAAGTACGAGCGTTAGATGCCGAGGGCGACGTGGGAGGCTTTGGGAGCGTGTGGGGACAAAATACCCCTCAAGGATGCAATCACAATCACAATGTCTTCGTCGCTGTCGCTATGCGCGTCACGGTGTCCACGAACAAGTACTCAGTACTGCAGTCAAGACTACAGCAGATGATAAATGTGGATGACGTGATGTGGGTTGGTAGGAGTCGGATCATTAACTCAACCCGATTTTGAGCGTTGAATGGACTGAGTTGATCTCTAGTACTCCAGCTGTACTCCAGGGCTAAGTACACGGTGACACTAACAAGGTAAATTTGGGCGGTGGAAATTTATAGTCGAAATGACATGGTGACGGTCAGGCGCAAATGAGCGCCTTTAAACCCACGAACCTTGTGCCTGACTCAGGCAGGCTAAGTCTCAGGCTTGTGCATTCAGATTCCCTCAACGAGGAGCCGGTAGGCCGTATAAGTCGACCCTCCGAGAAGAGCTGTCCGGGCCACATCAATTCCTGGCACTTGTACTTAACGAGGATCCACTCACTGAGCATGGATGGGGTGGCGCAGATAACAGTGACGATATTGTTGCGCTAGGACAAAAATTAGAAAAACAGCCGGAAGCTACACCCTACATCCACGCACGTTATCAGGGACACCGGTCATGTAGCCAATACTGTAAGCGATGCGGCCGACGACCCACAATCCGAGCGACGAAGCAGCCAAGACAGGGTACTTCAGGCCGAACACGGTAGTCCTTGTTGGTAGAAATCAGATGCGTGGCACGGCGGGCGCGATAACTTGCGCTCACATCATGTACAGGCCGGGGAGGTATTCCAGAGTCTGCCTATGATCAGCATCGCGCAGGTGGCATACGCATATCCAGAATACTGACATTCTGGTGAACACCTGCCGCTGTGTCAGCAAAACAGAAGCAAGGGAGAGCCAAAGATGTCTACGTTGAGCGCAATTGAATTTGTATGCCGCAGGGGACGCGGCCGCCTCCGCCTTGTCGGCATACACTGCGAACAAGGTCAAGATTGTTGACAATGTCACCGAGGGCGGTTCGTCATTCACGTTGAGGATAAGGGATCCTGCGAAACTACGGTGTCTGCTGACGGCGACGATTTGTCCGCCAAGCAGGAATATTGTCGACATCAATGCGGCGGTGACGTAGGAAAAGCTGAAGCTCGCGTCAGAACGTTCGACACCGCGACGGTGTAAAATGAGGAGAATACCCGGTAGGTACAATCAAGGTAGACATTGGGACCAGAGACGTTGACGGGAAAGACACTATCACATCAACATCACTTGATTAGTAATCGGCATGCAATAGTAGCACGAACAAACAATGAGTCGACATTTGAATTTTGATGCAGTCCCAAACTGTCGAGAGTCCTTCAGTTCTTCCCCATGCATATTCCATGACAATTGAACGCGAAATTGCGTCTTCGAAGCATCGGATGCCCCCAAAATGGTATGGACTCCTCCTTGACTCCCACCCTTTCAGAATCTGGCCTCAAGGTCTCAAATCGACGCCAACACGTAACTTGGTACGCTCGCACACAAGACAGGGAGAATCGCCGTCGTTTGCTTCATTGAATAGCATGCCCGTTCCTACGTTCAAGTTCACCTCCCGCCCAACAGCTGGGCCCTTTTCTGTCGTCGACTCAGACGTCTCGGATGTGTTCTTCGAGACTCTGTCATCAGGGGACCAACAGGGCTTCATCCGCGCCGTCAAGGCGTTCCGGGCGGAGGCATCAGAGGTCTCGACGCCGACTATTTGAGGGGGATTGGATGTAGGACTGCTTTGGATGGAGGCGCAACTGTCGTCCAGACTAAAGCCAATGTCATCGATCTCTGCAATTGGCAGCTCGCCAAATGTCTCCGGGTCCGCGCCTGCTCCTGATCGCATTGATTCATCTAGCTCTGACCATGCGATGTAGTACTCAACGCCAACGCGCATCGCGGAGGCCGCGCTGTATCTCGAGCAGGTCATCGCGCACTTCAACAGTGCTCATACCAACGGCGAGGTGGATGTGACGCCAATGCTGTATCTCAGTGTTGCGCTGCACAAGGAGCCGGGCCAGGAGGACGCGGCGGTGCACACCATTTTCGGACTGCGTGTGCGTACGCGCCGGCAATCGCGAGCCAGTTCAAGACGCAGCTGTGGTCGCGCGCGTGTTTCAGCCGGCTTTTGAGGCGTATGGGCAGGGTTGCGGACGCGGAGCAGCAGGAGGAGAAGATCCGGTGATTTGCAACTGCATGTGTTTCCAGACGTGGACTGACTGAGCATGGACAGAGACTATATAAAGTCGCACCTCTACGCAATTACACCCAACGATTTTCGAGCTCTCCTGACGGATCCCGAGCATGAGGGGAGGGATTATGTTTTAGACCACCCCGTCATCGAGAATGCGTGGGCAGGGATAACGGAGATTGGGCCTGGTACGTTTAGACACGCACACGCCGGTACGGACGTGCTTGTCGTGTTGTAAGCCACTGGTTCGCGGGGGAATCTCTGGATCACAACATGTATCTGTTGTATGCTGGCTCTGTCCTGCCGTGCACTCGGGATCAGGAAGCCTTCTGACAAGATTCTGTATGAACTCTTCCATGTTGAAGGCGGAGTGAGTTGGCGTCAAGAGGACCCTGACTGTCACGATGCAATTTTTCTAGACAAATGGATCAACGTCTTCCTATTCGCGCCTCACCGACCCTGCATTCTATCATTGCGATACACCAAAATGGTACAGACTCCCACAAGTCAAATTGAAGCCACCACTTAATTCCGTGGAGAGCACGCTCATAAAGACGAGAGAGCCTCCGCCTTGTCACTCGACTGAAAAATCATGCCAGTTCCTACATTCACATTCGTCTCCCTGCCAGCAGTCGGGCCCGTATCCGTCCTCGATCAGCAACTCACGGCTGGACCCTTCGAGCACCTGCCGGCCACAGAGCAAAAGGGCTTCATCGATGTGCTTGAGGCGTTTCGCGAGGAGGTCAACACCAAGGGGAACGACGCCGATTATTTGGACAGGATTGGATGTGGTGCTACGCTCAAGAGAGGCGTGACCGTCGCCCAGACTAAAGCGCTCGTCTTCGACGTGTGCAACTGGCAGCTTGCTAAATGCTTGCGGGTCAGTCTCTCGTTTGTCGTGGTCGTATAACTCACGTCGCTTATATCTGCAGCATACAGTACTCAAAGCCGACGCGCATCGCCGAAGCCGCTCCTTACCTTGAGCAGGTCATCGCACACTTCAACACTACCCACGCGAACGGCGAGGTGGACGTTACCCCCGTGCTCTATCTCGCTGTCGCGCTGCACCAGCAGCCGGGGCAGGAAGACGGGCCGTGCGCCACTTTGAATCCGCCTATGCCTACGCGCCGTCGATCGAGAGCCAGTTCCATACCCAGCTGTGGTCGCGTGCGTGTTTCAGTCGTCTCCTGCGGCGCATTGGTAGAGTCGCGGAAGCAGAACAGCAGGAGAAGAAAATAAGGTAATTTCGATGTGGGTATAAGTACTGTGCAGTCCGTCTGAGGTGCGCGGCAGATCCTACCTGTGGAGTCACCCTTCGCAATGCCCCCCAGCAGCTTTTGTGAACTCGTGGCGGATCCCGGGCAGGAGGGGAAAGACCATATCCTCGACCATCCGGCAGTCAAGAAGGCGTGGGCAGGGATGACGGAGATTGGGCCTGGCTTGGTCATGCAATTTGAGTGAAACACTGGAGTCGTTATAGTGATAGAACTGGCCTCGGGTTGGAAGGAATGTTGCTAATGAGGTTTTGAACAGCTTCGTGTAGTATGGTTTGGTTCTGGAGTGGATAATGTGATTTCAAACCTAGCGGATTGCGTCAAGTAATGTAGTGCGAGTAGACTCGGGGTGTAGAAGAAGCAACAAAATAGAGAGACAAATGGTCTGCGAGAAACTCAGCCCGGGCCCTGTACTTAGCCAAATAACATTGGGTTCCCATTACCGGTCACCCTCCTGTTCGATGGAATAAAGGACATGCCTCAAGCACATTGGTGCAGGTTGCTCCGTCTGCCTTTCTATGATTGAAGCATCCTGGATTCGAGGATTTTACCGCGCCGGAGAGATGAAAATGCGTGCAAAATTGCAATCGTGTTAGCCTGTGCACTGCGATCCCCGCTGACGCATGGACGACACAGGTACTTCCGTTGCTCATCAAAGAAAGGCATTGCCGAGACGTCGAGCCTGTCTTGGAGGACACCTCACTTGTTCCGCCAATTCCTCGCCGTCGACCGCAGGATACTTATTATGATCCCTGGTCTTCATTGTATGGTGTTCCCATCGTTCAAGTTTTCTTCATTCACTCACTGCGTCACTCATGTACATATTCCCTTGGGCTGAACCAGCTTCAGTACCTGTTATTACCCAACGTAGGGTACATCGTAATGAACATACATACATCGAGAGCAGATGCAAAGCAGAGTGAGTCAGTGAAATAATGTTAAGGTATCAATCGTGAAACCACGCTCGTGCGATACAGATAAAAGAAAAGAAAAAAGGGGACAAATAAGAGGCACTAATGTCGAGCGCGTTTCCGACGTATCTGCATGTCGCCGGCAGGAGTGGGTTCCGGCGCTGCCACGTCCTGATCACCAGTTGCTGATCCATGGGCACTAGCGCCGTCTTCCCCGTCGTCTTCCCCTACTCGCGTGCGCTTGCGCGACTTCTTATTGACTGGTGTGACCAGCTGAGCCTCTGCATCTGAGAAAGTACTCTGGGATCTGGTCGGAGAGGGAGCATCCGACTCTTGCGAGGGTTTAATGGGCGACTTAGTAGGGGATCTCGATGCAGCCTTGCTCTGATACGTGGCTCTGGCTCGAGGGCGGGGTTTGGGAGTTGTGGGATCCGGTGAAGACGGCCCGGCCGCATCCTCGGCCGTGTCAGTGTCGGCATTCTTCTCGGCGGCCTTTGGCACGCGTCTGGGGCGGGGGCGTGGGCGAGGTGCAGGTGCGGGCGGTGAATCCCGCTCCTCGACTAGTCTCTCCACCTCACTCAGGTCTGTCTCATCCTCGCTTGATGTGTTGGCGCCATTCTTCTTGGCCTTGACTTTCCGTCCTTTAACGCCAGGTGCTAAAAGCGCGGCTATCAGAAATAACCTGTACAGAGAACGGCGAGCGAATTTTACCTTTGTCCTTGGACATGACAGTAGCGACCCGTTTTTCATAGGCGCGTTGAGGTTCCCATAGCTTCAATGTGGCAGAAACCTCCACCCTAGCCTGGGCGAGGACTTGATCCATATGGGCTTTTCTGTTGTACGAGAGTCAGAGGCGCCCAGAGAATTCCTATATAGGCTTACATTTTCATCGCGTCCCGACTCTGAATCACAGCAAGCAACGGAATCAGCGCCCTGAAGAACGTAATTGCGATTCGTAATGATTTTTTATTGCTGCTGCTCTCGAAGCCTGCGATGCGCTTCGCGATCCACGACAGTAGCGACGTTTGAATCTGCACGATATACTGGTTGTCCAAGCGTTTGAGGACCGCAAGATGCGCCCCACGAAGCATGAACGTGCCGGCGAGCTGTTTAGCCAACTGTACAACATTTGTCTCGTCGGGAACGATGCCGTCTAGAACCAGTGTGAACGCCTAAGGTACGAATAAGCGGACAAACGCGTAAAGGAGAAGTGTCGAACCTCTCGCATCGCCTGGTCAACCACAACAACAACCACGTCGCCGTTGTCGTTCTCCATACCCTCTTCGCGCAATATCTCCACGATGATTTGACAAATTGGTCGAACGTTGCTCCTAGGCGGCCAAAGTGCGAAAGCAGGATAGCTGTATGCCGGACATGGAGCACACCGGACCGGATCGCGCGTAGGAAAGTGACAATTAGCTCAATAAACGAGTATTCGCTGAGCAATTGGGACGGGGACGTCAGGTCGACTGAGCGCGGCTTCAATCAGCAAACAAGGCAGCAGCGACAAGACGCATATGACGAACCCTCTTTGACGGCGCGTTTCTTCGCCTTGGGGGCCTTGCCTTTGCCCTTGTCCTTCTTCTTCTTGCCCTCGTCACCAGCATCGCTGCTGTCGTCGCCGCTGTCGTTATCCTTCTCCTCATCGTCGGCTTCCTCTTGCTCCTCCTCCTCTGGCTCGACGAGCGTCTCCGCATACCGTTCAATCTCCGCCTGCACGTATCCCGCACATCGGTACTGGATTTCGTCGTCCAATGTGATCGACATTTTCTCTGCTGGCCCAAACAGAATGTACACGTTCACGAGGGACATGAAGGCCTATATATAATTTATGAGCAGAGTAGACCCTGATAAAAGGGAAAAGATTCTCACCGTGCGTGTGACGGCTTCGGCCGTGTTTGAATGTGTCCCCACCGCATACTCCACGAGCTTCTCCAGGAGCGAGTCGCGCTGCTCCTTGATCTTCTCCCGGAAGCGCAACTCCTCCGGCGTCGGCTCCGGCAACTCCTCCTCCAGCCGCAACCGCTTCGCTTTCCACAGAAGATGCTTGCACATCAGTTCCAACGCTTGTGTGATCATCTAGAGTGAAAATTAGAAAAACTCAAAAGAGAGGTAAAAGGCCAACTCACGAACGCCTCCTCCTTATACCCCAGTCGGCCGCGCTCAACAAGCGCGCAGGCAATATCCCACGCGCTACTCTGCTTCCCGCCTTCGTCCTCCTCCATCCAACCAGTCATATCGCGGCAACCAGCGAGCACGGAAAGGCGCGCGCACAGCGCACCGAGTGCAATCACTTCG
This sequence comes from Mycena sp. CBHHK59/15, assembly GCA_029204085.1. Taxonomy (NCBI): domain Eukaryota; kingdom Fungi; phylum Basidiomycota; class Agaricomycetes; order Agaricales; family Mycenaceae; genus Mycena; species Mycena sp. CBHHK59/15. The sequence goes on along the minus strand of JARGXW010000178.1, from coordinate 52,524 downwards.
TCTTCGTTGAAACCCGCGATCTCGATCTCCTCCCGCCCTGCGACAGCGTCACGCAACGCGGACGACAGTTCGTCCTCGAGCTCGAGGATCTTAGTACTGTTGGCGTTGGAGAGCGATGTAGCGGCCATAAGGTGCATGATCGCGCCGACCGCCGCACCGAGCACGCTTGGTGAAGAGTGGGAAAGGAACTGTTTGGTGATGTCGTCCCAGAAACTTGCGTATCCCTATAAAAATATGAGCTTAGAGAGCTCAGATGGAACGAAGGAAAGAGCGTACAGTAAGCATGCGCATCTCGAGATAGAGATCGAGGTTCATCAGCTTGGGTATCATTAGCAGGTTCGCGATACGGTTTTGGTCAGTCTGGTGTTTCATGAGCAGCCTCGGTAGACCTTTGATCAGCGCGCGGGTGATGTCGTTCGTCACTGTCTCTTCCTCGCCCTGGAATGTGGTTATAAAGAAGGGTCAAAGAGGAGAGATAACGGGTACCTTCTTAGCAGTTTCCTTGGCCAGCGTGAGGCTCGCGACAAGAACCTCGATCAGCACTGTCTCCTCTTCTTCCTCGAGCCTCCATGCCTCGTCGACTAGGCCTTCCTCAGTGACTTTTGCCGTCTTGCCGTTCGTTTTGCCTCTGCGGGGTGGCGCTGGCGCATCTTCGGCCGATGCAGCCGACGAATGGTCGAGTAGAAGCACATCCAGTAATGTCTCCCAGTCGCTAACTGCATCCACATCGTTCCACAGCGCCTCCACCACTAATGTCGCCCGCGTCACGCGATCCTGATCGGACGCACCGAGCAGTGCACCCGCCTCCTTCCGCTTGCTAGGGCGTGCCTCTGCATCCTCCTCCTCGGCATCCTCCTCTTCCTCCTCCGCGCGGTCAAGGCGGGCGCCCCACCGCACCATCACGCCTGCGAGGGCCTTCACACCCGCACGGCCGCGCTCCTCGTCCCCAACCGGCCCAACGCGTCCAACCAGCCGCTCCTCCACCGCCTCCTCCCAACACGCGCGCACAAATCCACCCACCGCGCGCCGCACGCGCGGCTCGATGTCGAACACACACAGCGCGACCTGCTCACGCTCCTCCTCCTCGAGCGCGGTGGTACCAAGGTGCTCGAGCACGCCGAGCACTGCGACGCGCACGGCCGGATCCGCATCGCGCGCGGCCATCTCGAGCAGCCGTCCCTTGAAGCGCTCCGTGAAGTGGTGCACCTGCGGCGCGTACGCGGGCTGGGCGTACACGCCCGCGAGTGCGCGCAGGGCTGCCAGGCGCACGGGCGTCGCCGCGTCCGAGAGCACCCAGCCTATGTAGCGCAGATACGTCGCGTCGAGGAAATGTGCGGGGTGTTTGGTAAACCACGCGCCGAGCGCGAGCGTGCAATCGGCGCGGATAAGAGGATCGAGGTCGCGGTAGCGGTGCACGAAGACACCGTCGACAAAATCCTTGATGAACTCTTTGAGCTTGTCGCGCCGGGCGCGGACTTCCGTGGCTTTGCCGTCGAGTTCCTTATCGCGCACGGCGACTGCCTTGCCTGCACGGCGTTTCTTCTCACCTTCGCGCTGACGGGCAAGGACCTCTGCCTCCTTCTCGACGGCAGCGGCAACGTCGCAGAGGGCACCCTCGAGCTCGAGTGCAACGACGGTCGCAGTGTGACGAAAACTACGAATCTGGGAGCTAGACATGGCGACGACCCATGCCTGGAGTGTTGGGATGAGGTCAGAAGTGTACAGGGAGCCGAGAGAGGCGGCAGCGGTGATGAGGCGCTCAAGAAATTCGTGTAGCGACTTGCGGAATTTTTTGAAGAGGGGCAGCTTGGAAGTGAGGGGGTAGGTTGTGGCGGTTTGTTCCTGTGGCATACAAGGTGATTAGAGAGGCGACGAAGACATTGGACGGACAAACCTTCTTAAGACCTTCTGTAAAGTCATCTAACGCGTCAAGAACGCCATCGTAGTCGAGCACCTGATCTGAATCGAGAGACTCGTTACAGCCACAGGCGCGTAATACCAGGTTAATGAGTTCCGCTTGCGCAAGACCAGGGGACTGATCAAGTGACTCCAGAAAGTCCTCAGCGGTGGACTGCAGCGCGGCTGCGGGGTTAAGGATCGCATCTAGCCACCAAGTTAAGCATATTTACGACGCGCCCGGACGACACACACTGAAGAGAGGATTGTCGGCATTTATCTTGGATTCTTTCGCGGCTTGTTGGGCATCGAACGCGGCTTCAGGATCCTTTGGCTTACGTGCCTTTCGTGGTTTCTTCGCTGCGGGAGACTGTTTCGTCTTGCGCTTTGGCTTGGGGTCGTCATCGTCGTCGCTGTCCGAGTCTTCGCGCTTGCGTTTTCCCTTCGGAGGCGCGTTTTCTACGAAAAATTGAGTGGGAGGGGGAAGATGTATAGCAGTAAAGACGCGACCTGGAGACTGGGGTGGCACGGGCTTCTTCTCGCGCTGGGAACGCCGGGGTGCGGGAGTCGTACTCATCGCGTCCACTTAAAGGAGTAATAACATGCGTAAATATAGTCTTGAATTTACCAGTCCAGGCAGGTAGGAACTGCCTCGGAGTTTTAAATAAAAGATGGCCGAACGTCAATCATTCCCGATTGGGCCACGACTCGTCAGCGCGTCAAGCTTGGAAACGCGCTCCATTCGCGGGCGAACATGGCGCTCCCCGATTTTCCCTGAAGCTTCGATGGAAGCTGATCGTGTGGCGACCAAGGGTGGCGACTGCACCGCCGGCGCTGGTAGAGTTGTCGAAGACACTCAATCCGTCGAAGATCCTGGCGGAGAATTCGCCTCAGGGCCGGGTGTTATATCAGTGTTGAAGGTCGGTGTTCGTGTCATAGGATTAGAAGGAGTATAGTTATCCATTCACGGCGGAATCGATTAACTAGCGTTAATAGGCGCGTTCGGCATTAGTGACTCCACGTCATTGCCAAGAGACGGCCATCTTTTATTTCAAACTCCGAGGCAGTTCCGACTCGTAAGTCCCAGCCTCTATAGCATAGAACATCTGAACGACTGTCTTCAGAAAAAGTACGTGGGAGGCTATTACCGAGCCAAGCGTAAATATGGCGCTGGCCTTTTCTCTTTCGAACCCCCTTGCTCTTCGTGAATATGCAATTGGTTCGTTTCTTCTCGTCCTTGTCTGCGGCCGAATTTGATTTGGAACTTTGGTATGCCCTGTCTTCCGTGTGCTTGAATTCTAACTTTCGTTCAGCTAAGCTTATTTTTATGTCCCAGCTCTCCAACTTGGCAACTGATATGGGCAGTGGCATCTTGGCACTCCCTATTTCGATGAGCAACCGAACGACTATACTGTGTGAACGAATGGACAGAAAACGGCCTTACAATATCCGCATCGTTCTCCAGTACCCGCGCTGCCGTCCGCGCTTTCAGCAGACTTGACGACTGAGCCGCTGGCACAGACGACGCACTGATAAATCACTTCACTACCTTGACCTTGCTCACACGCCCAAGGTTGGCCAGGAGGCAGCTGTCGATCTCTCTATTATGAAGCTCTTGGATCGGCTTCGGTACGCGAAGGGCCGCCAGATCATCATGGTCCTGATTCAGCAATCGCTGCCTTTGTTGATCTGCGGTCTAGCCTGCAGCGCTCCGACCGACGTCTGCATCATTGAGCAGGTCCATATTCTTCTGTTAGCGCGGGCGGACAAACGGCTGGATAATAACGATGACCCTGAGCCGCAAATTATCGCCGACGCGATTGCAGTGTTCCAGCGCAACAATCGGATCTGCGAGCGGGATTTGCATCTTCCTTTACTGGACCGAATAATAATCCCAGCAATCACCCTGTCTGGAGCATTCCCACCTTCTACAAGATTATCCCTGATTGTCGTCTCCGCTGTACTGAATGACACTGTAAAAACTGGCATCTTTCCTGCAGTTACTACCGTTTACCGCCACATTCAACAGCTCCCGTCGCACAGTGAAGGGATGAAGCACTTGGTTAGTCGCCCAGTTCTACTGCGACATTTTGAAGCATTCAGACAGTTCGATCGAGGCGTTCCACCACCCCACTTTGTGATAATGTCTTCTATATGAGGACCAACGGCACATCTCTGGGGCGTTCACCCAAACTGGTCAACCGCGCCGCCAGCAAGAGCTACTGTCCTTCGACGATGAACCCAAACCGGAGGACGAATCGGACAACGAGGGATAACCACCAGGATTCCAGACACCACACGACCATCCCCTCAAACAACCACCCACGCCGCCCCTCTTTCCTTTATTTTTTCTCATGTTACGTGCTATGGTCTACTTATGTTTTAATGACCCGTCACCCGCTACGCTATACCGCGCCCAGATAACTTATGCTGGACCTGCTACTCTTCATACCCTTTGCATTGCCTTCCCGTCCATCACAAACCGTGGGGCACTGCGTCTTGGTAGGTAGCTTACCTGTTGCGATCTCATAGCTTTCTTCGTATCTTGAGGCTGTAAATCACTCTACTTGCATCTGTTCTCGATGTATGATGTATATTCATTACGATGTACCCTACGTTTAAATCGGGCACTAATGGTAACAGGTGCTGAGGCTGGCGCAGTCCAAGGGCACAGACAGTATGTTGGAGGGACGAATAAAATAGGTAAATGAGTGACACAGCGGGGATGAACGAGGTCAACAATATAAAAACAATGCGATGAAGCCAGAGATATAAGTTATTATTGTATCAATATAAAGTATCGGGTTAGTCATTAATCATTCCGAGGGTCGCTAGCATAGCGTTCCGCTGGAAGGCAATTCAGACAAACAAGAAAAACGTCAAAGAGAGCGACTAACATCGGCGGTCATGGCACTGAGAACTTCGGATAGTGCAGAGTTTCCGGGCATAGAGGAGGGGCGACTCGCATCAGAACGACGTCGCGCGGAAGAGAGTGAAGACACAGGAGGGTTCTCCGAGTCACTGGCAGCACTCATGATCACCGAATGTGAACGCCGAGCGCTTTTCGTCTCAGGCACGCTTATACCGAGCATGCTGTACAGCTCATCTTGCGCGAGATCCAAAGCCCGAGTTTCGGAAGTAGGGGTCATGGACAGCTGAAACGTAGGTATTAGATAAACGTGAGTTCCTTGAGATGGTATACTTACCGCAGAAGTTCGACTCGGAAGGTCAGTCATAATATCCTGTGGTCGATGGCGAGGAATCGGCGGAACAGGTGGGATGTCCTCCATCGTGGCCGAAGGCAGGCCCGAGGACGAGCTGGCTCGTTGAGCGCTGAAGTTGCTGACCGACGATCGCCGACTGGATGATCGCAGGCCTGCTTTTGAGACGCGGATGCTAGACCTTCGTGAGGCGAGCACTCGGCTGGATCGCTTGTTATAGCTGCTAGGACCAGGAGAACCCATCTCTATCCGCCCATTGAGGTCGTCGTAATCATTCGCAACGTCCACAGCCTGGCTCCAAGCTTCGTCTCGTTCCGCCTGCAGGCTCTCCACTTGAGTGCGCAGAGCGGCAGCTTCGGCAATTTGCTTCAAGAAGCTGGCATTCAACTTGCGCAATGCCATCGCGAGGGCACTGGCGGAGTGCACATCGCACAACGAGGTCAACTGCGCGATCTGATCATCAGCCGAATGCAGGTCTTCCGCAAGTCCATCCAGCTCGGTAGATATCTCTTTGAGGTTTTCCACAACTCGGAGTGTGTACGCCGAGTCCTCAGGCTCAGTGCCGTCGAGCTGAGCCGTCAATGTCGCAAAGAGAGTGGCCCGTCTCCGCGTCAGCATTTTGTACCGCGTCTTCACGTCCGTCCGCTGCATATCGAGACGATGCAACTCTTCCGGAATATCCGTATCCACGGTCTCCAGACGAAGCAGTCGAATTGAGGAAGCCTCGGCCGACTGCCGAATAGCCCTGGAGACAATGCCTTGCAACTGGGCCGACGAAAACGTCCACTTCGCGGCATCCATCGTATACCCCCGCCACTTCAACGGGGGTGTCTGGAACCGCGGCGAGGAGGAGACCAGGCGCCGTCCAGTCGGCATGTTGCTCGCGATGGAGGACACAGAGCCGTTGCGATTTCTGCCACCCTGTGTAGCAGTAGCCGCCGAAGCGCTGGGTCTGCGAGGACCAATCGGAAGCGGCGGTCGGGCCCTGGGGCGCCGGCCGGGGCTAGCCACGGACTGTGTAGAAAGAGAGCGCTGCTCGCGCAGGTGCATCGAAGGAGTGGAAGGGGAGAAATGATCTGGGTATGATCCCGACCCGCCTGTGCTCGGCGTCATGCGCTCGTTCTCGCGGCCGCTGGAGTCCTCCCGGTCGTACATGACGGTGTAATAGGGCGGCGGCGAGCCGATCGAGCCGAACGACGATCGGAGGGGACTCTCGCCGCCACCCGGGTGGGGCGTGAATAGCGGGACGATATGCGGAGAGCCAAGGGTTGGATCCAGCGGAGGAGGCGGTGGGGTAAGCAGGAGGGGCGGGCGATGCGGATGAAATGCAGGAGGTGCAACAACTTCCCGGACTGGTGACGGTGGGGTTGCCGGTGGTTGTGGGACAGGCGCAGGTGCCTCAGTAGGTTCTGGCGGGGCAGGCGAAGGAGAGGATCTGAACGACGAACGCCTCGAAGGTACTTCTGGAGGCTGCGGTGACGTGGAGGGCGTGGGGCCCGCTGGGCGCGGCAGAGACGAAGACGACGCAGACCGTATCGGTTGCACGACTTCAGCGACGGGTTTCGACTCCGCCACTTCAACGGCGGGTTCAGAAGCCGGCATCTTTTCCGATTCAGCTGGGGACGTCGGCGAGACCGGCATAGCGGGCAAAGGCTTCCTGTGGTACTCTTGCGACGCGCCATCGTGCATTGAATGCCAATTGGAGTCCGACGATTGAGAAAGCCGATGGAGGGACCTGTTGTTGGATGGCGGGGACGGAAAAGACCCGATGGACGGGGTGTACATCGACGCCGAGTCTGCGGGAGATTCGACATCCGGCGTGGAGGCAGGCAGTAGAGGTTCTGGTTGTGGCTTCTCCTCTTTCTCCCGCGGGCGGGCCGTCGTCTCCACCACAAGCTTGTCCTCCTTCTCCTGCGGTGCTGCACTCACTTCAACAGGCTCCGCTTCCTCCTTAACAACCTCGACGTCCTCCTGCAGCGCCTCCTTCAGTAGTATCGCCGTCTGCGCCGACGGGTAGACCGCGGTGCTCCGGTTCCGCGCGCGCGTCAGGCTCGCCTGCCGCGAGTGCCGCGCCCCGCGCACGCTCGTCGCTGCGCGCGTGAGCAGCACCTTCTGTGCGAGGCTACTGAACCCGGGCCGCGGGCCGCCCGTGGACGGTAGCGGCGGCGGCATCATCGAGTGGCGCGCGTCGGGCGACGCGCTCCCGGGCGAGAACATCGGGCTGAATGCGCTCGGCGTCTCGGGGAACGTCTGCTGCTGCTGCACGAGCACGTTGTCGCCGTCGGCCGTCGCGGGTGTGGACCCCGCGGACGACGTGCCCACACGCGGCGAGACGGTGATGTTGTATGCGTGCGTGATGTCGTGCGAGTCGCGCACGACCATGATGGGGCTGGGGGCGCTTCCGGAGCGTTGGCGGTTGAAGATGCTGCGGGACGGAGGCTCGAGAGCACCGTCGACGTTTGTCGAGTAGAGACTGGATAACGTGGGAGATGAGTTGGTCGCAACTAACATTGGCGGAGGTGGAGGTATAACAATGGGTGGTGGCACGGTCTGCAATAGAGATGTCAATAGTGAACATGTACGCAATGGTGGAACCTACCGGAATCGACCGCGGCCGGTCGCCTATCGGAAGAAGGGGATGAGCAGGAAGACTGCGAATCTCGCTCGGTCGCCAATCCACTCGTCCTAGGATGATAAGTGCCTAATAGTGATCGACGAGATGCATAAACTCACCACTGCCCGTCAAAGGCGAAGGAGTCGACGCCAAAGACATCTTTCCACTCGGCGTCCCTCTCGACCGGAACGAATTGGGCGACAGCTGCGATCCAGACTCCTCCGTAATCGGTGTGAACACCGGTTGGTATCGGTTCGTATCGGCAGGTACATCGGGACTCGGCAGGTCGAAGCTGCTGCTGCCATCCGCGTACCCTGGACTGGGCTCGAAGTTGTAGTAGTCGAGGACATTGTCGAGGTCCTGTGAGGACCGCGTGTTGGACGTCGAAGACTGCCCGGGGGAAGTAGGGAACGTCGACGGAGACAGCCCGTTGTTGAAGTTCTGCGTGTCTGACGGAGCAGGGCTCAAGAACGCGGCACTGTCGGGCCCGCTGGGTACTTCGGGCGTGACTGGGGGCGTCGCGATTTCCGAAATACGGGACACTCGGCGCGAGCGTCGGGCGTCCTCGCCGAGGATCTTTGATCCACTGTTGGTCCGCACCAGCGGGCTAACAGGCGTCTCGGCGTCTGAGTTGCTTCTTCTCCGACTCCATTTAGGAGCAACATCGTCGATTTTCTGGCGGTCGCGCGTTTCAGCAGCGATGGCCTGACGCAGGTTCTCGGGCATTGGCGGAACGGGCGGGATGGGGAAGCCCATCGAGTCGATGCCGATGAAAGAGTCCGGCGTGATCGCCCCACTCTTGCGGATAGTCCATGCAGGGGAGAACGGATGTTCGCCGCGCGGCAGCGTTGCGGAGTCCGACCGCGTCAGCACAGATGCTCCACTTCGGTATCGCGAGGACCTGTCCGTGGACAACACAAACGAATCGCCGATCAGCGCGCGTGCAAGTGTCGTACCAGAAACGGCAGACGCGCCGTCGAGGGTATACATCGATTCTGGACGTGATGGAACAGTCGACGACCGAACAATTTGGACTCTGGGCCCGTGCAGCGTAGCATTCGGGATCCTGATAGGCGATGGTGCGCCCTTCCGTGCAGCCATCAGCGACGGAATCGCCTGCATATAGCACGTCAATACGTGAATCATGCACATCGCGCACTTGAGACATACTGTCGACTGGGGCATCAGGCCGTCAGATGTGGGGACATTCACAAAGTCAGAAGCCTATGCGGGTGAGAACTCTGCATGTGGTGAGGGTAGATACACGTACATCCAGGGCCTGAAGATTGGAGACAACGTCCTCGGACGTGCTTGAGGTCTCATCATCCTCCCCTTCACTCGTGGTGTCTGTCGTCTGGAATGTATCTTCTGACTTCCTGGCATTCGCGCTGGTCGCGATGGCACTCGCGGCGCCTGCCAGACCACTCGGCCCAGCGATGGAGTCGGTTTTAAGGAAATGAGAAGGAAACCAGTCCCCTGGGGTAAATTCGATATTTACGTCGACCCTGGGAGAAATGACAGGCTCTGGCAGAGGATGCGGGGGCTCCGGCTCATAGTGTGCTACCGAAGACGCGGGGTCCGGTTCCGGTTCCTCAAAAGAAGACTCCCCTCCGATGTCGAATACGTGGGGCGCATATGGGTGCGGTGAAGATGGATCGGGGCGCCTCAAAGAAAAGGGAGACTTGGAAGGGATCTTTTTCCGGTTCGGACGGTAGTTAATGAGAGAGGCCAACATTCCGGCGCGACGTGGACTCTGATAGTTGGGATAGAAAGCAAGGAGGGTCTGCGGAGTTCAAGCAAGCCGCGTACGGGAGGAGAGAGACATGAGATGCCAGCAACGGAATCCTCATCATTTCTTGAACGGTGTGAGATGCCATCAAGCGCCACAGCAATCGGTACGGGCTACCCGATGCCCGTGATGGCTCCTCCGCCTGCCCCTCCAAAACTGCCGCCATTCCCTCCACATAAAATTCATATCTGTAGACAAGTACAGTCCCGAATGCGCGTCGTGGCAGGTTTCCTTGACAGCAATTTCCCATCAAGTGCGCTCGGATCTCATGTAAATGTATTTGCTTTCGTAATATCCTTCTCATTATATCCGCCTTGTGGCAGAATGTGCAGGGACGTCCCCACCGCCGGCGCCTGCTGATTCCACACCTTTCTCTCAGAAATTTGCCGATTACTCGGCGCCTTTTGGTCCAATGCACTGCCCGGCCTGGCAGCCGGAGACGACTTCGACACCTTGACAGCACATCGGACACGCACGACTAGCCGCCACCATCCAATTTGGACTAGGAGCATGAGAGCTGACGCGTAGCGCTATCGACAACATCTGACATCATGATACAGGTGTAAGTCTGTGTAAGGACGTGTGCGAGCTACAGTATACAAGTAGAGCGGGCCTTGCCTTCAAATCGCATTACTTGGAACCCTCCACTCAGATTGTGAGCGCTTACCGCTTCGAATTCTATTAGGTGTTCGATTTTTGGGCTATGTACTGTTCGACCCTCAATATTACGCTTGACGACGGCGTGCACGGACCACAAAAGATTTCACCGAGCGTCCGATCGCGACTGAATTTCAATTCTTACTTATAGCCTCGATTGCACCAGCATTTATTTCGCCCGCAAAAATTGGCCAGTCACGGTGCTCCAAACAACCAAGTTACCGCGCTCATTGAGCGCATGAACTACATAGAAATATTAATGAACGTTGACATTGTCGAGCAATATTAACTGTCGTGGTCGTGAGAATTTGATGCGCCACGACTGTACAGCCACTTGTCGATCTGACTTTCAAATTCCTCATGGCAGTGCCGTCAACTGCTCCTCGATTGCTCGTTTCACTCGGGGATTTCCGGTAGACCAGCTGATACTTGGCTGATACAAACTCAGAACAACGCAGTTGAACGCACCAATCCTGCGTCCTACCACCACCACCGGCATGGGCTCCCTTCAAACCCCAGTCCGATTCTCCTGGAACCTTCAATCAGATGCGCGTGCGTAGCCGATGCATATGTTTCCCTGTTGCGTTACTCGGACCATGCATACCAACCCGTGCCTCGCGCTGATAGGCTATACAGACCATGCAAAAAAGAGGCTGAAACTCCGGAACATGCTTTGATTTCATGCGACGCACTGGATGCGCTGACTCAACTCCGTTCGGATTTTCTTATGAAATTCTTCTCTGATGCGCCAGATCTCCAATGCCGCATGGCCGAACTCACAAACACCAAGTTCCTAAAAGCGGTGATATATCAACTTCCCACAATCGCACTGTTGGCTAAATTTGCATATGACGTCCTTGAAATGCCCTACGCTGTTTCCGTGTTCGCCTGAGTAATGCTTGATCTGAAGTGGTGTTCCATTCTGTGAGTTTTTGTCTGCTTCTGTGTGTTGACTTGGTTCTACAGCGGACGTGTGCCGTGAGCTCGGCCTGGAAGACATTCAGAAGTCCGGGACAATACAAGGACAATAGCTCTAATTGTCAAATTTAAACCTCGACAGACTGTAACCTCAACGCTGTTCCGCATTCATATTGCATATTATCACCTGGTGGTTGCCCTCGAGACTCGAGTTCTTGTTCCAAGTTCAATTTTTAACGATGGTGTACAAACAGTGGACACATTCCATGCGACGCTGTTTCATTGATCTCGGAGTGCGACTGACTGTTCTCGCTGCAGCTGGCTCCTTCGCTCTTGACGACTCCAACACTTGGCGCCGGTTTTGCCCGCAAGTATCTTTATGGCGACGGACAGTGCTGTCCCAGGCCAGCCGCCTTCTCTGCGCAGCTCTCATACCAGTAATCATCCCGTATCCCCCGAGTCGGCCTGCTACCGTGTCCGACTCTGCCGGAAACTGCTCCAAGGTGCTGCGAAATGTGTTTGATGGCAACTATGCAGAATTCCAACTTGGCAACGTCCACGTTCCAAAACGGGACCATCATCAGCGGCGAGCGCCTAGTCCTACCTGGACCCCATGCTCGGCGTTCTAATGTCCATCCAAGCCAGGTTCGATTCCGCCTGTCGGCGTAGACGCCTGGATATCTAGGCCGCCATGCACTCTGCTCAATCTCCGCCCCCGTGACCAAGATTCAAGAACACTACGTGAGTCACTGAGTGCGGTGTTGTCAATGTCAGCGCGAACATTATATTTGTGTCTGGCAGCGGAAAGATCTTCCGCATCCAGGCATGGCTTTCTGGGCAGAAGCACGGCCCGTGTAGTCTGATAAGAGAGAATCTCTCTCAGTCAATCTTGCCAGGAACCGTCATGTATCTTGTCTGGCGGTCCGTGGGTCGACTTGCCGCGCACTCGCCGTATGCAAGACATCGTCTACTATGATGACGCGGTTGTTCCTACCGCCGGCGTTTCAATCGCTGTTCCGCATTGCCATCACTCCCCAGATCATCCGTTGCAATGGTGATCCTTGAGTTCTTGTTCCCAAGTCCGAGTTCATTTTCCAACGATCTCAAAAGTGGACTGGGGCCTAAAAATAATGGAGAGAATTTATGCGACCGCTGCCTCATTGATCTCGGGAGTGTGATTATTCTTGCTGCAGCTGACTCCTTCGCTCTTGACGACTACAACGTTTGTCTTTATGTGAGGTACAGTATCCCAGTCCAGCCTTCTCTACGTTTGCTGCTGACTACTCACCCACCCCGTACCCCCCGAGTCGGCCGGCTACTTACCTCACATCCAACTCTACTGGAAAGCGCTCCGATGTTCTGCGAAATGCGTTCGATGGCAACTATTCAGAATTCCAATTTGGCAACCTCCACGTTCCGAAACGGGACCATCAGCGCCTGGACCCACGCTCGGTGTTCCAACATCCATGCGAGAAAAGTTCGATTCCGCCTGTCGGCGACATCCAGGCCGCCGTGAACTTCGCGCCGCGGTTCAACCTGTACCTCGTGATTTGGACCACGAACATAGGGTGCGGGGTTGTCAGTTTCAGCGCGAACATACGTCATATTTGTCGGAAAGATCTTCCGCATCGAGGCACGACTTTCTGGGCAGAAGCGCGGTGCGTGCACTCTCTCTCCCTTAGTCAGTCTTGACAGGAATCCTTAAGTATCCTGTCTGGCGGTCCGTGGGTCGGTTTGGTGTGACCTCACCGCATGAAACAACGACGCGTTTGTTCCTTGGGCCGGGGCGGTTCTTCAATTGAACGGCAGCGCTATAAGGGTATACCTCGGGTGATCACGACGTGCCAATCTCGAAGTTGGTAATCAAGTCCGTTGTGCAACAATCACGTTCAGTGCGGGGGTTCAGTGGCATGAAGCGCATGCTGCTGTCGGCCGATTCGTTGTTGGTGGGATCTCTGCAGTTGATACCTCCGCTAATCTGATACTGCACCTTGCCGCCCCCACCGTCACACCAATGAGACAACTCCTCACCTGACGGCGTGCATTAGCGTCGCCCATAAATGCAACCAGGACATAAGTAAGCGCTTATTGCTTGTTAAACAGCAAGTAAAGACATCGCACGGTTCCGTTGCTGCTGGAGGAGGGCTTGAAGCGCCGAAATTCGGTCATAATTCAACTTTCGCCAACCGCGGATACTTAACGTGCTGCGGTTCAGTGTCGTAATTCAATTTGCGAAGGGAGAGATTAACGACTGGAGTAGGCTACGCGGTGACCTCGGGTTATCAATCTAAACGCCTGATCCCAATCCCGACAAATTTTGGGGAAAAAATTGCGTTTCGTTTGTGCCAAATCCCGACATTTTGGGCCAAAATTGAGCTCAGGCCTGGTCCAAATCCCGACAAGATCGCGGCGGGGGAGAAGAAAAAATCGAAAATAGCCCATGCGGGGCGAAAAATTTGCGATTCCCGACAAGTTTGGTCCGATTGTAGCTTATTCCAATCCCGAAAAATTCGCCCAAAATCAGCGATTTGAATCCCGACAAATTCACCTCCTTCGGGAACATGATAATCAGGGGTCCCGCTACGCGCGGCGGTGTCTGACGCTCCGACGTTGATCTTGTGTTAATATCCGGCTCCGCATTGGATCCGCATGCATACATACGCAGGGAGGCGCCGAGGCGGAACATACCTTCACGACGGCCATCTGCTTCGCCGCCCACTTTTCCACGCCCTGTGTCGTCGCAGAATTCCGCAACGCAATGGGGCGGGTACGCGTCCCTCACCTCCACGGACCTCTCCGTCGCTCCGAACATAATATGTCCCTGTCCGAGGCGCCTATCGAATCGTTTGTTGCCTGACCGTTGCGAAGGGAGATGTCAATCAGCACGCCGATTTATGGCTACGCGCGGCGGTGCTCGACACTCTGACGGGGATCTTCTGTCAATCTTCTGTTGCGTCAATTATGTGCGCACCATTGATATCCGCATATGAGGCAGAACATATGGCGTAGTCACCTCCCCCACGATATATCCCCTGCCACCTACTTCGCCGCCAACTTCTCCACACCCGCTGTCACCCATTCTGCGATGTGCAATGGGCGGATACGCGTTCCTCAAGAATCTCACCTCCACGGTCTTCAATTTCTTCTCCTCGTCGCTTCGAATATAATATCTCTCAGTCCAAGACAAACGCGCTCATCGAACCGTTTTTTTGGCTTTGCGGCGCGCGTAGCTAGGGGTTACCCTGCCGCTCCACTCGTTCTGTCGTGGTATCGCTGGCAGCAGTTCTTCAGCGCCGGCGGACGGCAATCACGAGCTGAATACCCCACTCAACAGCTTTCGAGTCGGACCAGGAGATTCCCGGTGCACACATATCAAGTTCCGAGTCGCATTTCATTTCATGTCCATTTCTTGCTAGTGACGTCGTTAACTGGTCCCGTCCAACTCGCTAGACGGACCAGCCTAGCCGCCGAGAATTCCTCGGATTTTCATTTTTATGTTCGATACTTATCATGATATCGGCGCGATCGTCTCGGAAATGGAATCTGAAAGCACCGGCTTGGATCCGGCTCCGTCATGCACGCCGTTAATAAATGTCCTGCCTCAACCCAACCTCGACGTGTCACCAGATTCCGGGTCTCGGAATGGTCCTGAAAGCACGGCTTGAATCCTGCTTGTCGACGCCCCGTCATACACGCCGTTAACAAATGTCTTCTGCCAAGTGCTCCGAGAAAAACTCGACAGATTGTCTCCATATTTATTCCAGCGCGGTTCGGCTGCGGTTTTTTCTGCTCATGCGCCGCTGATTAGTTTTTTATTTAAAAAGAAAAGAAAAAGTCGCGGCGTCGTTGTACGAAAAGCGGCCACAGCGCAAGTTCTTCGGGGCCCACTACCTGAAACAGATAAAAAACAAGCACGATCCGGAGGGTCTATTTCTGGTAGCTGGATGCGTCTGATCTGAGGAGCCCTCAATTGTCTAAGGACACAAACGATCAAGTCTCTATCTGTGATATTCAACGATTCATATCGTACAATTGCCAATTGCGGGGGATTCAATTGCCACTCACGCGAAGTGTGGCGCGCGACATTTTTTTGAACGGGACTTACCGGCTGGCGTTAATCGCTCAACGGCTTGTTCCATGAGCGTTCATGAAGAGCACAAGAACAATTAAGTTCGAGTAGTCTTTCGGTCGGCCTGGTGCAGTGGACAGCAAGCGCTGACCATATGCAACACCAAGGTAATCAGATGTGATTCCAGCAGTGTAGCCGCCACGATGAGGTTATGAAGTTAATAGAATCACAGCTGAGATCCATGCTGCACGTCAGCGTCCCCGCATCGGCTAGGGTGCTGTTGTCAATTGTCAAGCGTGTTATAATGGACCTGGACCAGGCATGGCGCGAAGGTCCAGTGTTCAGTAAGCAGGTACGCTTCACACGGACGGGCGGCGGCTCGGGGGAAAAATATGAAAAGCACAAGGTCGGTTTGGCGCTGGTGATGGGAACAGAATGGAGAACCGCGAAAGGGAAGGCGCGCTCGCGTACCACATCGATTTAATCTCCCTGATTCCCCTCGGGCCTGGGGCAAGTCAAGGGCAAGTTCAGAGTCGGGGTGAGGACAAGTGGGCAAAAGGTATTTGTTTGATGAGTCTGGACTCTAAAATTTGGCGGCACGATGAAAAGGGCAAGATAGACCCACTCCGCCGGGATCAAACTTAGAAATGGCGGCGATCAAATCTGGGTTCTGTCGGCCCTCGATAGCCGAGATTTCAAAGAAGGCCCTAACCGAACTCTGGCAACCAGACTCTTGCCGTTTCTGTGGAGAAACTGACACGTCCTGTCCGCCCATAGGACGGAGAAGCAGCAGGAAGCAGCGCCACACGGTTCTTGACAGAATAGCCAGCGAAAAAGCACCGGGTTCAGGACAGACATACATACAACACGCTGCAAAAAGTGTAACATGGAGAAGATTCATAAGAACGAGTATCAGAACAGAATTCGAGAGAAGGGAACAGAACGCCCCACCAAATATATCTGATAGACATCCATTCTGCGATCGGTCAGTCGTTCTGGCAGCTTTTGTCCCACAGAGCGTTCTTTTTTTAATCAATGGATGGCCAATCAGCTAGTGGGGTAGAATGATAGGGCGGAAGCGATTGAGAGGAAAGCGCCAGTCAATGAGAGCCGGCGGGTAACAGTCCCAGTTTGCGGCTCAGGCGAGTGATGTCGACGAAGGTGATGACCGACAGGAAAATACCCTCGGGGCCGCGAATCATTGTCAACTAGGCGGCCGACGGCCGTCGGCAGCTTCTGGGAGGTCTGCGAAGAAACTCAGACTGGGGCATGAAGAACCAGTTACAGCAGTCGGAGGCATTTCATTTGAGCAGGACTGCGACAGGCTCTAATTGTTGTGTTTCTAGTGGTTCGCATGGAGCAAAGATCTCTGCGATTCTCTGGATCTCGATTGCGCGGCTACGACAGAGGAATCCGAGCAGAAGGACTGGAGAAAAGTTGCGAGCCCAGCAGTAAAGGAGAGTCGCTTCAAGTAGTTGGAGGTCGTCGGCGGATGGAGGAGGAATCCTGGATGATTTGCGGGATATTGTCAATGGGGATTCCCTAAGGAGGTACCGGTAGAATATTTAACGGAGGGTTGTTAGTCTTTTCTTAGTTTAGACTTTCAGGGACGACGACCAGACGCGACGGTCACTTGTAACGCCGGCTGGCTTCTTACCTTCTCGTAACACTGTTCATATTTTCCCTTGGTCCAGTTTATCCTGGCGGTGAACGCAGGACAACCTTAACGGCATTGTTACGGCCTATCTGACCGCTAGGCCAACGCGGTGCGTCGCCTTCGTTGACGAACGCTGCTTCCTTCATTACCTTCTTCTTACCTCCACCATGGCCTCCCCGTCACCCGGCCGCCGCCTCCGCGCGAAAACCTCAGACCTCACCGATTTTTTCCGCACAGGCCACGTCTCGCGCGCGCGTCCAGCAGACTCGGATACAGATGTCCCAAGTCCTAGTCCGTCGTCTACCCCGGCATTCCTCTCCGAGCCAGAATCCGAGCCCAGGAAACTTACCAGCAAGATCCCGTTTCTGGGGCGCCAACGAAAAAAGTCGACCCAGTCTGACGCGTCGACTTCGGCGTCCTCAGCGGGTCCTTCAAATCCTCGCCAGTCTGACGCTGAGGTCCGCCATAGTACTGCATCGAAGAGGGGAGAGCCCAGGTGAGCTTATTTCTTTCGTGCTGGGGAATTCGGGTTCAATAAATATCGACTCGTATCTGCTCCTACGCGTTGTGTTTGGAAACTCACTTATTGATATCTATTCCGCGCCTAGGCCAGACGTCCCCGCCATTCCGTCGGCGGACGGGCCGACAGATCGTCCTTTGCCGCCCCTCCCTTCAAGTTCCACAATATCCCTTCCCCTTCCCTGGGCTCCAAAATCGCCGCCCACTTCGTTCCTTCGAAACAAAAGTTGCTTAATCTCACCCGCGGAAGCCACCACGCTCTCAAAGTAATGAATATACCTCCGATACACTATCCCCCCCTGCGTCCGCCTCCCGCGGGCCCTCTATAGACTCCACCTCATCCGAAATGCGCTCGACCACACCGCGCCCGACGCAGCCTACGATCACCGTGTCCCTCCCGCCCGACAACCTCGAGGGCTATGAGGGGATGTTCACCCTGCCGAACAGCTCAAGTGGGAGCGACCGCAAGGATCCACAGCTGACCCCTACCCAGCCAATACATTTTCCCACTGTGCCATCCTCCGATTCCCAAATCCGACAATCCGACTCAGATTCCACGGTAAAACGCCGTGGTTCGCGGACCCCGGCCGACGAGAGGTCATCCAGTCGGGCGTCCAGGACCTCCCGGCGGCATGTCAGCACCCCCGCTAGGCAGCTCGGCTTCGATTCGACCGATGCAGAGGACTCCGAGGCGGTAATGTCCGACACGCCCAAGGCGTCACCGCCTATGAACACCGGGTCGACCCCCACCGCAGAGAAACGCAGGACACTGGCTACTATGCCGTATAACTTCTCCGAGAAGGCGATGTCGCAGCCGCGGTCGATCATGAAAAACACATCAGAGCGGTCGAACCGCGCACCGGCTTTCCCGCCCCCGCCCCCGACCGATCCGCCTGCGTTGGAGCTGCCGATGTTGCCTTCGACTCCAGCACGAAAGCCAACCAGCAGCAGTCTTCCGCTGGGCTCGTCGGTCCGGCGCCCACGCGCGCAGACGCTGACGTCCGTGCACACCTCCCCCATCGTCCCCCCTCCTCCCTCATCACTCGGCACCGTTCCGTCCAGACGCACCATCAAGTTTTCTGGCGGAGAAAGCGCCCTCATTCCGCCCGCCGCGTCGCTGTCGAAGAAGGTCGTCGAGGAGCGCACGGGCAAGGAGAACTTCGACATCGACACGGCGACGCCCGAGCAGCTGCGGCAGGCGCTGCTGCTGCGCAACCAGCAGTTCGACGAGCTCGCGAGCTACTTGCTCAAGATCACCGAGGCGCACGTCGCGGAGAAGCACGCGCTGCAGAAGAAGGTCGCCGCGCTCGAGCAGGACGCGACGCGAAGGGAGAACGAGATTAAGGGCCTCACGTGGCTCGTGATGAACAACCGCCCGGGCAGCAGCGGCTCCGTCGGGGGCAACGCGGCCGCGTCCAAGTCGGACAGCGCACTAGAGGACCCGCAGCGGCAGCCTCAGTCGGGGGCCAAGCCCTCGCCCTCGTACAGCCGCGCGAGCCTTGCGGAGGATTCCGGCGCCGAGTCGCACCAGACGGCGTCCGGCGCGGAGGAATCATCGTACCGCGAGTCGGGCTCGGGCACGTCCGGCGGTGAGTCGTCGCTCTCGAGCAAGGCGCGCAAGGTGAAGCGGAGCCACACGCTGATGTCCAGCTTCTACCGCACGTCGTCGACGCGAGGCGCCTCGGGGCTGGGGCTCTTTGGGGCGGGAGAACCGGGCGTCCTGTCGACGCCTAGCACCCCCAGCACGAAGCGCTCCTCGATATCGTCCGTCGGCAGCTCGTCGTCGTCGTCGAGGTCGTCCCTCGCGCTGACGAATCTAACGCCCGCGACGACCGTCTCGTCGCTCAGCGCGATTCCCGAGTCTGCGTCTGCGTCTGCGTCTGTGCCTGCCAAGCCGCCCAAGCCCTCGCAGGATCCGCTCGTCGCCGCGGCGATCCTGGCGACGGAATCCCAGCGGGCATTGGCCACGGAATCCCAGCGCGAGAAGGAGGAGCGCCGCGCGAGCCGCGTGGCGCATCGCGTGTCAACGGCGTCGTCCGTGAACTCGATCACGCCCTCGGCGTCCGCGTCGTATTCCGCAAACCTGAAGCGCACCCGGCCGCCGTCGATCGCGCAGGTGCTTGCGCAGTCGCCCCGGATGGAGCATGGGCGGGACAGGCTGCGGTTCTCTGGCACCAGTGGCTCAGCGTCGAGCTGAGCATGTGAGTTTGTTTGTCGGTCCCGCGTTGATAGTGAATGATTAATGTGGTGTTGCAGGTCCCTCACCTCTTACGAGCTTCTCTGTCCCCGCGACCGCCTCCGATCCCGACCCCTACAAACATACCACCACGCTCATTTATCCAAAAATCCGCCGTACAGTTATTTGATATCTTTTAGTTGATGTACGGTAAGCATCGGTTTCTCGTATTGTTATTGTCCATCGCTGGCAGGTCGCTCGTGTATCGCTCATTGCATTCGTACTGTTTACTCACACTCTATCGCATTACATACGCGCACTCCTAGTGTCGTGTCTTTCCGGCTTGGGGAGTACGGGGACTTGAGATTCGCATTATTTCTCGCCTTGTATCCGCACTGTATTCATATCACATTACATAATAAATTGGATTATTCGACGTCGTTGACGACATGTACATATGTATTGTTCTGTGGACGGAGCCGAGGAGGAGGGAGGGAGGGAGGTGTATTACTGCGGTGGTCCCTAAAAGGAACAAGCAGGTATCAGGGGAGGGAGGGGGGGGAGATTTTATATTCCGTCTCTCGAGCTTTTCGCATGGACTAGCGAGATTCGACGTAACACAGAGGGCATGTCACAAAAAGCGACGCCAACCTATAGGCTCGATTCAGCCTCGATAGCTTTCTACGTGCTTTTCTGAAGATAGTCGTTCTGAGGCACCACCAAGGGGCCGCGGCGCCTACCCCCTTGGTGTGGTCGTGGGAAAGTGGCGGTGCTCCCAAACGGGACCCCACCGGGTTCATGGCCAAGTGAGCGGGAAAAAGTGGAGGAATTTTTATTCCCCAACTCAGAGGGCTGTTAGGACCTCCCAGGATTTTTTTTCGCAGTTTTTATGTACCCAAAACGGAGAGAAAGAATAAAACTCTCTGACAGCACCGCCACTTTCCCACGACCACACTGTAGACTTTGATGGATAACAGTGAACGCCCTTGGACACTACTAAGTAGTGTCCAAGGGGCCGACTACTAATTTCGACCAACGTTCAGGGGGTGTCACGCATCGCTGATGGTGTTCATTTTCCCAAGTGTTCGTTCTGACAAATCATGTCAAGAATAAGTACTACTGTAGCGTTTCGACCAAAGGTTCACGGGGTGTCACCTGTCACCTCAATTGTTCACTGGGTTAGTTGTTCATTCCTCGGCAATCACGATAAAATTACCATAAAAGGCAATCCGTAAATTGCCGGACTGAAAATTTTCTTGTTTTTAGGCCTATTTGGGTCCGAAAATTGCGCCGTCACCGTCACCTGGACCAAAATTGTTCATTCACAGGCCTCTGTCACCCGTCACCTGAACCTTTGGTCGGTCGAAATGCTACAGTAGTAGGCCCGCTCCGCAGCAGAACCCACATATCGGTGTTCTGTACTGAACACTTATGTTCTCTGATTCATGCACATCATATTTATTCCACTCACCCATCTCCCCTGAAATCCAATTCAGACTCTCGCTCAGACTTGACTCAGACTCAATTAACTTGACTTAAGTAAGTATGAAAGACTTGGACGTACATATGAAAGTATACTAGTAAACCGGCTACCTAAACAGTGTACTAGTTACTTGACCAGTCGGAAATGTTCGTGGTGCTGTATTCAAAGGGAGATGAATGTGCAGGGATGGAACGCAGGGGACATGGCGTGCACTCTCAGTGAAGTCATAACTCATGAAACCCATCCTATCTCCCCTTCCCACCGCATCCTCCAACTGCAGCCCAGTGCCAATCCCGACGTATGCCTGCAGACTGGGCAGCTGCACGTATTCACACGTATTCACACGTGAGTTGGGGTGGGGTGTGGCCATGCAACAGATGGACACATGTGTGGACGGTGCCGGAGCCACAGTGTGTGTGGCTGGTGTGGTCTGCATCGCCGCGAGGGATATGGCTCTGGGGTATGGCAGCAGAAGGGGATGTGCGTGTGGCGACAATGCAGCAGAGGCATACGTGTCCCAGACCACATGAAGGCGGCACTGCTTCCACCTGATCCCCCCTCCACCTCGTTCTGCAGTCTGCTGCTGCTGAGTTCCACATCAGCCACCAGTCGGTGGCAGCAGTGGTGTGGACAGTGAGGGAAGTGCATGCACATTCGGTGGCTCAGTCCAGCGGTGCTGGCGCATTTGGCGTCCCGTTCCAGAGAGCACACTATATCTGTCTCGGGGAGGCCCTAAACATCTGGTACATCCTTTACTTCAATGAAATCCAGCAAGAATTGAGGGAGATAAACTCACTTTTGTAATAGGTCATATTCAGCCACCCCCATCAAAATTGGCGGTGGCGGCGAGCACATGTTTCGCGCTGTGTTCCCAAAAACGCACCACAATCGCCTTGAGGAGGCCCTCAATGTCTGGTACGTTGTTTAATTCAACAAAATGCGGCAAGATTTGACTCAGATACACTCACATTTTGTGAAAAGCCATATTGGGCCAACCCCATCAAAATTGGCAGCGGGGCCACGCACACACATTTCACATATCATTGCTGAAAATGCACCACAATGGCCTCGAGGAGGCCCTAAGCATCTGGTACATCCTTTACTTCAACGAAATCTGGCAAGAATTGAAGGAGATAAACTCACTTTTGTAATACACCATATTGGGCCACCCCCATCACAATTGGTGGCGGCACTGCGGACCCGTTCTGCATGGCTTGCTCAAAATCACAGCGCCGACATCTCGGGGAGGTCCTGAAAGACTGGTGTGCTGGTTAGTTGAAGGAAATTGGACTGTATTTGAAGGAGCAGCACTTACTTTTGTGAAGGGGCATATTTAGCCAATGCATCAAAATTGGTGGCGACAGCACGAGCCTGTTCCACGTCAGGTGCTCGAAGGGACACAGCAGAAGTTGAGGGTGGGTCCAAAATTCTGGTAGGCCATTTACTTCAATGAAATCGGTGCGTCTGTGGGAGAGCAAGATACAGGAGCAGCATCTTGATGGGATAGTAGAATGGGACCATGAGGACATTGTGAATTGGGTGGTGAGTTGCACATCTTGATGAAAGACAACGGGACAACAGAGAGGGGAGATGGGCATGTGGGACTTGTGTGAGCAGGTGGTGATGAACACAAAGAGGAAGTGTACTGAGAAGGAGTGTCAGTGAAGATAAAGTCAATAGGCAAAGATGTACCCACCTGCAAATCCCTGTATCCCCCCAAAAACCTCTCCCTTCAGTGGCAACTTGCAGCCCAATAACCCCTTTCAAACACCATCACCAGAGGGTTACTTGCCAGCTAGTTGAGTTGACTGCAGGATGTAGGGATCCACATTGGATGGTCACTTGGGTTCTGAGACTGCAGTGAGTTGGCAGGAGGATGCAGAGTGGAGATGTTGCTAACAGCAAGGGGCATTAGGATCCGCTGTGAAGCTGCACTATGTTTGCCCACTGCTGCGAATGTACACAAAACACCAACCCACACAGTCTCGTTTTGCAATGTCCTACGCATAATATCACGCTCTGCGACTGTCTACAACCAAGTCCGACCAAGAATTGCATCGTCCGCCGGCTCCAGAGTCACTCTGCCATGCTCCATGACTGTCTACAACCAAAGAATTGCATCGTCCGCCGGCTCCGTGACTGTCTACAACCAAGTCTGACCAAGAATTGCATCGTCCCCTGGCTCCAGAGTCACTCTGCCATGCTCGGCGACTGTTCTACAACCAAGTCCAACCAACAACTACACTGTCCGCTGGCTCCAGGATCACCCCACCACGCTCTGCGACAGTCTATGACCTGGTCTGACCAAGAATTGCACTGTCTGCTGGCACAGGGATCACTCCACCACGTTCCGTGACCATCCACGACCAATTCCGACCAACAATTACATGGTCCACGTGCTCGCAGAGTCATTCCACCTACAAGAAACACACCACAAACATTTCCAACATGTCTGACGAAGACATATGCAGTCCGCTGGCTCGCAGAGCCATTCTGCATACTAGGAAATCAGTCTGCGAGCTCATACAATGATTCCGCACGACTAGGAGGGAGAGCGGGAAGAGGGGAACCTGTTCCCGATTGTCGGAAAGATGAATGGAGTTGTCGGAATAAGGAAAAATCACATGAACTTTAGAAACAGTATAAATACCACCCACTGTATCTGGAGAAAGCATCTCTGAACTCTCCCGCTTTCTGCTACTGTCCTAGACTAGAGCAGAATAGTGGGAACCCGCCAATCTATAGAGTTCACTGGTCACCAGGGGCTCTCTTCTTTACTCATCCTCCATTGTGAACAAGAATAATCCCCAGAAGTGTTGTCCTCTAGGCACTTCACAAACTCTTCAGTACTCTCCAGGTCCTGAGAGGCACGACCCACCAACAGATTTATACCATAAAGCTCCAAAAGAGCTCCGGTACGACACCAGCCCTTGGTACAGATCCATTCTGACCCCAAACGACTGTGCGGAAACAAATCAAATACCCAGATCCATTCTCCACTTCAGAGCCTGTCAACAATATTAATGTTTCAAAGCATGCAGACTCTCTGAGGAGCCATCCACATCCTTTATGTAACCTGTTGAAGCATCCGCCTTCTACATTTAATCATTCGTGGTACGGTGAAGCGTGATCAGAGACCTGTGGACATCATTCTTCAGCTTGCTTTCAAAAGCGGACAGTGTCCATTCCATTAAAACCCATAAAAACTACACATCCTTGGAGGTTTATGAAGTGAACCCGCATCACGACAGAGGCTTTTTAACAGCTCTGCCTGTAGAACAGAATTCACCGTCTATCCTCTGAGAAGGCCCCAGATTCGTATCAACATATCTGGTGAAGGGTACAGGTCTTAAAAGGGGTGACCTAGTGCTTCCTATGCGAGTCGAGATGATTCCGCTGTGTACCAGTAGTGCAAAACAATATTATTGGGAAATCCGGACCCCATCAGATGGATCATAACTATTACATTAACCAACTAACTTTCATTCAAACAGACACAGGAGATTTTAAACAAGCACAATACCTAAGCCCTCCATCTCAACTTAAGGGGCTGTAAAATTTATTCCCTCTAGAGGATGAACACTACTTTACTTGCAAATACTACCCTGCATCTAGTAGAACTGAAGTGCCCATCACACCACATAGGCATTTTATGATGACTAGAGAGACAACAAGATGTCTCAGTTTATTATCAGAAATTAAAGTGAGACACAAGGAAGACAGGGCATGTGACTTATCTGAAATAAGTCAAGTAAATCTCCATATGGTCAGCAAAATCTCCATATGGGACGGTTACAGCAGTAACACTCCATACATGGTCATGCATGATGAAAAAAAACCTCTCGAAGGTGCCCCAATACCCACTACTAAAGATATGTGGGAATTCCCTTAAATGGCAACCCAGGCAGGAGTTTTTGGTATTTTTGATGGGTTTTTAGGTGTATTTGGGCCCAGATGTGCATGCATCACCGTCTCCAGTGTCAAAAGTGTTCAGTTCAGAGGGCCGTGTCATGCGTCACCTGAACAATTGGTTGAAATAGTACAGTATGCTATAGAGGCTGGAATTTACGAGCACAGGGCAGTACTGTTAAGTGCTGAGCTGAGGGGATCGGAATTGCCGAGAAAGTCTGAAGGAAATATGTCGGAGTTCATCACGGAGTTCCGAAGGGTCAGAAGGTCGTTCTCGCAAGCACTACAAACAAGAGTGTGCGACTACCCAGCTTGCGACCAAGGAGAGTCAAGTCCAGAGATAAGAACGGGAGGACGAGTGAGGATGCAGGAGGGCCGGAGGAGGCACGGAATATCTGATAGGTCGGAGTCCGACTCAGGTTGCATTGGGAAGGGAGAACACAATAACATATATAATTATCAAACTGAAGAACAGAGGCTAAACTACTTAGCTTAAATACTAGTAAGCTAATTGTTTAGTGAAGTACAATAAGGTGTGAAAGATTAGTAAGTATTAGTCCGTGGACAATAAGTCGTCAAGACAATCCTGTGAAGGATTCGTAAGTATAAGTCCATGGACAATAAGTCGTCAAGACATCTTGTGAACGATGAGTAAGTATTACTCCGTGGACAATAAGTGGATGTCCGGATAAACTCCGAGAGTGAAGTAAGGGATTATGAGTAAAAGGAATCCGCTTGATACTCCCTCATCGCGTAATGTCCCTTGCGATGGATAGAAGTCCCCCTCGGAAATTCCGAAGGAAGTCCGATCAGAGCTCCAAGGAACTCCGAGATGCACGGATATAACAAGTACAAACTGCCTCAGAGTTTGAAAATGAAGATCTGAACAATATCTGGGCAGGTGGCCCCATCAGTCCATTAAATATAAATCAAAGCTCACCACCACTCTCTGTCAAGCTCGTTCAAGAAACACTTAGAATTATACTGTAATTTAATGTAGTAGTGCCTCGATAATTGACTCAAAAAACCTTGTAGAGTATCAACAATCGAAATGTCCTGACTTTCACCATAATCTAGGAGTTTGTGGCATGCAACATCAGACTAGGCTTGAGTTTATGAGTACAGGGCAGCACACCCTCGTACTTGTGAACCCCAGCCTCTATAGCATAGTACATCTGAACGACTGTCTTCAGAAAAGTATGTAGAAGGCTATAGAGGGTGGAATCAAGTCTAACATCAGACTTTTGACAAATCCCTTGTAACCTTGTACAGGCCAAAAAAGGCCCACAATGGCCATCATAAGGCCACAAGTGGAGTCGTGATAAGGCCGAAAAAAAAACATCTTTTTTTCCCCCCCAGGTATTCAAGGGGGTGTTTTTTAAATACTTTTGACCTTGTGAACTTGTCAACAAGGTCAAAAGGCCAAAAAAAGCCAACAAGGTCACAAGGAAAATGTCAAATGGCTGATGTGGTGCGATGGGGACTACAGTTCTACTGGATGCAGGGTAGTATTTGCAAGTACAGTAGTATTCGTCCTCTAGAGGGAATGAATTTTACAGCTTTAAGTTGAGAGAGGTGACTATAGTCTTGGGCTTGCAGAAAATCTCCTGTTACTGTTAAAGATTGGTTAGTTGGTATTTGTGATACTTATGGCAAATCAGATGGGGGTCTGGAATTCCCAATAATATTGTTTTGCACTACTGGTACACAGCGGAATCATCTCCACTCATGTAGGAAGCACTAGGTTTCCCCATATCCTCTACTGGATATGTTGATATGATTCTGAGGCCTTCTCAGAAGATAGACAGTGAATTCTGTTCTATAGGCAAAGCCATTAAAAAGTCTCTGCTGCAATGCAGGTTCACTTCGTAAGCCCCCAAGGATATGTAGGGTTTATAGAATTAATGAAAGGACACTGTCCGATTTGAAAGCAAGCGAAAGATTGATGTCTGCAGGCCTCCGATTGTGTTCCACAGTATCACAAATGATCAAATGTATAAGGCAGACACTTCAATAAGTTACATGAAGGATGTGGATGGCTCTTCAGAGGGTCCACACACTTTGAAATGCAAATATTATTGATGGGTTATGAAGCGGAGAATGGATCTGGGTATTTGATTTGTTTCTGCTCAGTTGTTTGGTGTCAAAGCTATCTGTAGCAAGGACTGGCGCCATACTGGAGCTCTTCTGGAGCTTCACGGTATAAAAATCTGTTGGTGGGCAGTACCCCTTGGGACATGGAGAGGACTGAAGAGTTGTGAAGTACCTAAGGGACAACACTTCTGGGGTTTATTCTTGTTCAGAATGGAGGATGAGTAAAGAAGAGAGCCCCTGGTGACCAGTGAACTCTATAGATTGGCAGGTTCCTACTATTATGCTCTAGTCTAGGGCTGTAGCAGAAAGCAGGGGAGTTCAGAGATGCTTTCTCTGGGTACAGTGGGTGGTATTTATATTGTTTCTAAAAGTCCATGTGATTTTCCCTCATTCCAACAACATCATTTATCTTTCTGGCAAAGTCCCCCTCTTTCCCATACCCTTCCAAGTCATGCAGAATCATCATATAAGCTCGTGGACTGAGTTCTTAGGGCCCAGAACATTTGCACTGGGTCACAGAATGACTGTACAAGCTTGTGGAACATGTATTTTGTATGTGGAGTGGCCCCAAAGGCTAGCGAACCAAGTATTAATCGTAGGAATGGCCGTAGCAGCCTGCAGATTGAGTTCCAAGGGTCCAAAACATCTATACATGGTCACATAATGACTCTGTGAGCCAGCAGACTGCGTAATTCTTGGTTGGACTTAGTTGTAGACGATTGCAGAACATGGGGGAGTGACTTTGGAGCCAGTGGACCGTGTAATTGTTAGTTGGACTTGGTTGTAGATGGTCATGGAACATGGCGGAGTGACTCTGGAGCCAGCAGACAGTGCAATTCTTGGTCAGACCTGGTCACAGACAGTCATGGAACATGGCGGTGAAACAGTGCACTCCGGTGCAGCCGTGAAATCAAAATCTCTAAAATAGTGAGCTCGGAAAATGTGAGAGTGAGTCTGAGCAAACCCAAGAAACTCAACCAACTCAACACCAACCTAACCCAACTAAATCTCAAAAATCTCAAAATCTCATGCTGACACCCTAAAAATAAGTCCCAGGGGAGGGAACTTAAATAAAAAGAAGCTACTCATAGGTTGTTTTTGCTCAGGGGACAGTAGGGGAGTTTTACTTGCCCTTTAAGAGAGTGTGCGTAATTCAAAAGAGTCTTGCAGGAGAGCAATCAAATCTTAAAATGAGGTGCACTTGCGTGCAAGAGTTTTTAATAATCTTTTTCTATCTTCTAAACCAAAATTCAAAAAAAAGGTGGGTGGCTTCGAGAACAGACCCACAACCTTCCTGAGCTCTACAGCTTAAAGGGCAGGTATGTGTAATTCGAACTGAGCGACCTGAGCCTATGGTTACTAAGGTCGGCAAGTACAAACTGACCCCGAGCTTAAAGCTACCAGGGAGAACAGCTACAAGTGTGTGACACTGGCTTTTTATATATAATAAAAAGTACCAGGCAAGACAGAACTCCGAGCTCCTGCTCCCAGGAGTTGAAATGCAACTGTGCCGCTTCTAATCTATGAGAGTGGACCTGCAGATATCTATAGAGCACTTAAGGTCTGAACCGCTGGCTTCAAAACTGAAGTAGTTATAAAATGGTTGATTGACCAATTTGGGACCATGTTCCAAAATGAGGTTCGTGCAATGCCAAAAGCCACTGGAAACATTGGACAGTTGTTTTTCAGTATTATAATGATTGAATCACAGCATCAGAAGCCAAAATAACTGGCAAAAAGACCACCTGGTAAGTGAGGTTCTGCTCCAACCAGAAGCGGAATTTGGCTTTAAAATTCTCCTGGTTGCAAGAAAGAAATGGGCCTCCTGATTTCTGTGAATTCTAGATGAAATTGAAACAGCATTAGAAGGCTCTTCAATCTTCAGGGCCATCCACAACTACCTTCCTAACAAAAAAAATCTTCAACCAAATTTGGGACTAGTCCAAAGTTGGTGGTGACTAAGCGAATCACACCATAGAACCGACCCATGAATGCCGCACAGCCACAGACATCCCACCCATGGAATGTACAAGCCTCCTCTAGAACTCTAGTCAAGTCTTTCTGGCTCTACTGTTTCTGTTGTTCTATGGGGAGCAACTCCCATAGTGTTCACTTCCTTCCCCTGGAACTGTATCAGGGGAAACAAGTCCATTCAATATCTATCAAACCGCAGGAGCGATTATGTAATCAACCCACAGAACTTGAGCCATGCTTTCCCACGGTCCACAAATCTTGTGAATCATCTGAACTTGCAATCTCTCACTTGCTAGGTTGCCTCCTGCCAAATCCCTTTGATCACCTCACGCACACATAGTAAATATGTGTCCCACAGTAGGTCTACACAACTAATCTGACCCCATTGTGAAGGTATTGTCATAGCTCTATAAAGATGTAGTGCCTGCAGGCTTACAGTGGTCTATGGCTAAGTTTACCACTCCAGGGCAGAGTGTGTACTCTAGTGATTATGTCTTACTCAGAGATGTAAGCTTTGTGAAAGCTTGCAAAAATGCGATTTTCATGTGTGTACAGATATACACCTTATCAGCAGAGTGACTCTGGAGCCGTCTGACAACATAATTATTGTACAGACTTAGTCGTAGAAGGTTGTGGACTGGAGCCATCTGACAGTGTAATTCTTGTACAAACTTAGTCGTAGAAGGTCACAGACTGAAGTGGAGTGACTCTGTGAGCCAGCAGACCATGTAATTCTTGGTCAAACTTGGTCATAGGTGATCATGGAATGTGGCAGGATGATTCTTGAGCCAGCGGATAATGTAATTGTTGGTTAGACTTGGTCATAGACGGTTGCAGAGCATGGCAGGGTGATTCTGGAGCCAGCAGATGGTGTAATTGTTGGTCAGATTTGGTTGTAGACGGTTGCGGAACGTGGCAGAGTGACTCTGGAGCCAGCAGACAGTGCAATTCTTGGTCGGACTTGCTTGTAGACGGTCATGGAATGTGGCAGAGTGATTCTGGAGCCAGCGCACAGTGTAATTGTTAGTTGGATTTGGTCGTAGACGGTCGCAGAACGTGGTGGAGTGATTCTGGAGCCAGTGGACAGTGTAATTGTTGGTCAGACTTGCTCGTAGACAATTGCGGAACATGGCAGAGTGATTCTGGAACCAGCGTGTAATTCCTGGTTGGACTCAGTCAAGGAACATGGTGGAGTGATTCTGGAGCCAGCAGATAGTGTAATTCTTCATCAGATTTGGTTGTAGACAATTGTGGAATAAGGAATAGCATGGGTGCAGATCACCCACAAGTTTTCACAGGTAGATCCATGGGAAAACCCATGAGTTTACCTACTCATGGGTTCAGGTACCCATCTTCATGGGTCATTGATGATCTGGGTTTGGATTCTGGTAAAATTTCCACAAAACTCGCAGGTACTTGACTCCATTTTGGCTGCACCAATAGCTTTAAAGGGTCTTCAAAGGTTTTTAAAGGGTCTTTGGTTGTTAAACAGTCATTAACATCTATTTCTGCTGCTTTGCACACAAAATATGTGCAAAACTCACAGGTACTCACAGGTACTCATGAGTTTTACAAAACCTGCAAGTACTTGTCCAACTTGCGGGTCAAATCAACATAGATCCGAGTTCACCTTTTTTAGATGCAGGTACTCACGGTCACAGGTCTGAGTCACCTGCGAGTTAACTCATGCTATGCCTTATCATGGAATGTGGCGGAGTGACTCTGGAGCCAGTGGACAGTGCAATTCTTGGTCGGACTTGCTCATAGATGGTCACGGAACGTGGCAGAGTGATTCTGGAGCCAGCAGACAGTGTAATTGTTGGTTGGATTGGGTCATAGATGGTCACAGAACATGGCAGAGTGATTCTGGAGCTAGTGGACAGTGTAATTCTTGGTCAGACTTGCTTGTAGACAGTTGCCGAACATGGTGGAGTGATTCTGGAGCCAGTGGACAGTATAATTGTTGGTCGGACTTGGTCATAGACAGTCATGGAGCATGGCAGAGTGACTCTGGAGCCAGTGGACAGTGCAATTCTTGGTTGGACTTGCTCATAGACATTGGTGGAACATGGTGGAGTGATTTGACAGTGTAATTCTTGGTCAGACTTGCTCATAGACAGTTGTGGAATGGGGCAGAGTGACTCTGGAGCCAACAGACAGTGTAATACCTCATCGGACAGGTCACAGATTGAAATCTTGTGTGTAGGACCTTGCGGGGTTAACTACTGTTGTGGCTTGGGTGTGGTGTGGTGGACTAAGTGTGGTGTCTTGTGTATGCTCACAATGGTGGGCAAACATCATGCAGCCTCACACTGTGTTATTCAGTTACAGTGCCAATCTGTAGCAAAGTTGTTTTCTAGCAAACAAGTGAATCCTTCCATTGAATCCTATGAATACTCTGTTTTTATCTTGCCATTAACACAATTGAACTATTGCTGTGAAAACATTCTTGTCCCCAAGTGCAGAATTCAACACTGCGGTGGCAGATAAACTTGAACTGGCAACTGCTGGATGTCAAACCGTTCTCAATGTGGTGTGGGCCAGTTTGGCAGGTACTTCTGACCTGTTGTAGGACCTAGAGTAATCATCTGAAATCAGTGGCTGTGCTGTCCTCTCTGCCTTGGGCAGACCATGTAGTACAATATGAACATTAAGTGCTCACTGTGTGGTGGTGGCTGTGTTTGAGAGTGCTGCTGATGGCTGTCGCTGATTTCTTCTTTATTCGGGCATCCAGACTCCAGGGAGGGAAGGAGGTGTATTACTGTGGTGGTCCCTAAAAGGAACAAGCAGGCTCTGTACCTACATACATAGTGTCATATGTATGCTACAGACACCCAGAGATCATGCACCTCTTGGATCAGATCTACTTTGGTATATTCACCCTTCCCTGTGTAATTATAAGGTTACAAGGAATCACTGGAGTGCGCAACGCTCCAGCAATCAAAAAGATGGAGAAATGGGGATGATGGCAGAGTCCGGAGTCCGCCGGACTCTGGTGGACTCCTACGTCTGAGTGTAAATGATCATGGTTGTGCGGAATATCATTTTCCGGCTCCAAGGTTGAGTGTGCAAGGTCCCCTTCATCCGGCACTTCTTCCACAGTGACTTTGAGGGAGTTTTGGGTCCTCTGGAGGTTGTTCTGTCTTGCTTTCTGTGCTTTGGATTTAGCTATGATGAGGGTGAGAGGCAGAAAATGCGCAGAAACCGCACCAAAACCACGCTGAAGCAACGTGTATGTGGCGGTCCGGGTCCCAGCCCTGTCCCAGACCGGGTCACATGGTGGCTGTGCTGTGGCCAAATGTTCTTACTACTTTTTCCCAAAGTTGCCGCAATGGCTGTGAAAAGCATATTGGAACATGAAAAAAGTGAAAAACTTATTTTGCTTTCTACTCATTCAAATTTTTATTTTTCTTGAATCTGCTCAATAGGAACTCTTCATAATGATACTAAATATGATTCCTATTGACCAGAATACCCCTAAGTATTTTCTATCCTCAAGAAGTTCGGCCGGAAGTTGAAGCTGATGGCTGCTTACATAATGGTGTTGGGATCCCACGCCCTCTATCTTAGGGCCGAATATAATTTAACTCACCTGGCATGCTTTTGGTGATCTGGCTGAATTGTCATACAATGATCCAGCCCAGCCTTCCTTGGATAATAGCTTTCATCTACATGCTCAAGAATTCAAGATCGGTAAATTCATATATTATATTCACCACTCCACTCTATTCAATTTACACATCAAATACAGGTGCAGAAAATATTGCACCCCTTGTCTCAACCTGTCCCCACCATGGATGTTACTCAGCAAGCCTCAGTGACAAGATCATAGTGGAAGCCAGGTTGTACACATTGTGCTGTGGCATTTTACCTGTTTTCTCCAAGTCTCTATACTGCTGAAGTAAGTTCATCAGAATCAATATCTACCTTGGTCCTCACCCGATCATTTTCTAGGCTGTTACACATGGCATAACCATAATTATTTTGTGCAAGAAGCCCAGAATAATTCTGCACATTGTGAGTATTACACTTCTGGGCTTCCAAACTTCATCTATGTCTTCAAAACCTGTTTTGTTGAATGTGAACTCTGCACATACTTTGAAACACAAATGGCTCTGTCTCAGTCAGTTATTG
This sequence comes from Mycena sp. CBHHK59/15, assembly GCA_029204085.1. Classification (NCBI taxonomy): domain Eukaryota; kingdom Fungi; phylum Basidiomycota; class Agaricomycetes; order Agaricales; family Mycenaceae; genus Mycena; species Mycena sp. CBHHK59/15. Next base: position 19,414 of record JARGXW010000178.1, on the reverse strand, counting down.
CACATCTGCTTCATTCCGTTTTCTGATCAAACTTAGTGTAACTTGCCAGGGAATAGCTTGGGTATACAACATGGTGTTGGCAGCATCTAAGATACCCAATGCTTTCCATCTTGCACATCAACTGACAGGAGATCTTGTCTTGGAGTCCTTTCTTCTCCATGCTGTATTACATGACAAGAACAATTGGCAGGAGACACTCTCCCTCCCGCACTAGGGTCCTCAGAACCACCACTTTGACCAAGTTCTTGCTGAAAGGAACTATTGAATGGTTGGAACTAGCCAGAAGATGTGGGCACATGCCTGCAACTACTGTATGAAACTTTATAAAGGTGAAGATGGCCATTGGTGTACATTTCCTCCTGTCAAGTCCTGTCTCATCTTATCCACAAGTAGATCAAATGACTGCTGGCGTTCATGACAGAGTCACTGTGCACCATCTTTGCTGTTTAGTCCACGACTGCACAGAAGCATTTCCTTCTCAGAGGGACTAATTTTGCCACACACATCGAGAATTGATCAAAGTCTGTTGTGTTCAAAGCTGTAATGCCATGGCTGAGGCAGGCTTTCAGACCTGCACTATTGAATCACACAGAACTTTCCAAGCAGATGCAGATGAATAAAATACAGCCATGTTTTAGCTGCACAGCTGTCTTTGAAATGCTGGTCTTTTACAGGTCCCATTGGCAGGTGGTGCTGATGATCCACTGAGCCTTAAGGCTGTGCAACCCTCAAATACTACCACATCTACTACTCACTTGAAAGGATGTCTGTCTTGGCATTGGACATACAATGAGCAGATTTTTGTCAAGTGCTGTGGTGTCATCATTTCTAGAGTGACATTCTTTGTGTCTGAGGGTGTTTCCGGTGTCAATATAAATTTCTATCTACTGTATTCTGAAGCTCTCACTGATCCTACTTTACAGACCTTTTTGAAGGTGACATTTCCTCCTCAGTACCCTCAAGCCCTCCCATCCTATATATTTTATGACAATAATTGCCAGTTTCTCAAGCATCTTCGAAGCTGTGATGACCATTGTTTTGACAATATTGGCCATCCAGTTGATGTCTTCTATCTCAAGTGTAAGCACACAGTCAGCGATATATTTTGTCAGATTAACTGCAATCCTGTCCACTTTCGAGAGCTGATCGAGGTGGATGGCAAGTGGATATTCAATTCATCGGCTGCTGAACAAGCCAATGTATGGTTTGGCAAGTTCCAGAACATTGTTCAAGAGATGCCTGTCCTCAGGTTGCTATGCCGTTCATTCATATCTATCATTTGATATCTGAATCATCTTAGATATATCTTCTTTCTCGATGAAATGATTGCCATTCACAACAGGCAAACAGTTGTAGACCTTCAATCTCAAGGCCACTGTCCCCATCTCCAGTCTGAGCAGTTCCTGCATAGAAATCTGTCATCGTAACTTGCAGTGTAAACATCTGTCTGCTTTTTATGCTTTTATATCATATATGATACAAAGTGTCCCTTGGTGGAAAGTGAGAGAAGTTCAGGCTTCAATTTCAGTTGAGAAGTGAGGTCATGAGTTCGAACCTAATATGATGCAAATTTCTGTTGTATTTTGTAACTCTTGCTCTCATTGAGGACACCGCTGTGGCCACATCCACCTCTGACCCATTGTGGGTAACAAATACTGCAGTCCACAACACCAATCCAACGCTGTCCCTGCATCTAATACTGTACCCACTATCTCACCCTGCCAAGCGAAGGTGGTAGTAATGCGACTGGCAGTCACTTATGCACTGTCACACTGGCGCCTGCCTCACGCCTCTGCCACTCGCGATCTCAAGCCCAGGCTATGTCTGCAATGGGGAGGAGGGAAAGGGAATGTATGAGCAGCCCCATGCACCAGGTGCGTCTGCACGTCCCTCTGTGTGGCTACATGCTAACAGGCTGCTCTCCTGGCCTATAGCTCTCCCTCAACATCTTCAACATGAGCTCAAGCTCAATGCCGAACCACCTTACCCTCTCCCCCAAGTCTATGCTTTGCAAGCAGTGGTACAAGCTGCCTGCTCTCCCCAGGCCTGCCTTCTCCTCAAGATTCTGGAGTGGCAGTGAGCATGCTCTGCCTCACCTATGCACAGTGTCTCGACTTGTTACATCATCACACCCATGCCCTGAGGCTGCATGTCTCCTGATTTGTCCTCACCGGATGCCTGCGGTGTGATCTCGAGTGGATGATGGCCATGATCTTCAGTATGTCTTTTTCCTTGACCATGCACTGTGCTCTGCAGCAGTTGCAGACATGGGAGATGACCCAGGTGTGTCTGGGCTTCCACCCGTATGATTCCTTGCTAATTCCATGCTAGCATTGTGTGTATTCCCACAACCTGCCCACTGTCTTACCCACTGGATACTCGTTCAAGATCAATACCAGCCTTGTCCCTGCGCAACAGCCATTAACGAAAATGGAGGATATACAGATGTTCAAGCCACATGCCGACAAGACAGCGACACCACCGCCACCACCGGAGGCTGCACATCCCCCAGCCATGAGCGTTATGGACCTGGACAAGTTGGCCCCATCTATGCTACACCCAGATGCCAGGTTTGATGTGACCCTGCCACAACACATCATGCATACCGCATGGCCACAGAAGGCTGCATTTTATAATTACCATGGCAATGTGAATGCACTGCCCTTGCCTATGATGCCGGAAGAGTACTGCTACATGGTGTGGGGACTACCTCGAGAAGGTGCCACTGGCGTCTTTCTCTAGCATTGAGGTGCCCAAGGCATGGATGCTGAGCCTGTTTTGCCAATACACGTTGAGCCAGTCGAATTCCTCTTGCATGTCACCCAACTCGTCGTACTCCCATGGCCATTCACAGCATTAGCTGCAAGCATAGCTCATTGCCTGCCTCCTACCTGCTGCCTGCTGCCTGCTGCCTGCTGCCTGCTGCCTGCTGCCATTTGTCACCCACTGCCTGTCCTCTGCCCCTTCTTTACCTGCCTCGCATGTGGACCCACGCTGTGGCCGCAATTTGTCCTTGTCGGACACTGTGTAATGCACAGGGACAGGAGGTAAGTGACAATGGCACTGGAGGGCACTGGGAGTGCGGAAGTCCTGGCAGGGGGTGGAGCTGGACTTCAACACTGATACTAACAACAGTGAGCAAGACACAGACACACACATGTATAAGCTGCACGCTGCTCCTTGCTGTCATCGGTGTGCTCATACATGTGCAGCATGTTGGGAATGTTGTAGTGTGGGTGTGCGGCATACAGCTTGTGACATAGGTAGTGGAGAATGTAGGTAGGGATGGTGACTGGGATGTGGAGGTAGAGGATGTGCCATCATCATCTGTGTTCGGGTAGCAGTAGCAGGAAGGTAGACAGACACAGGTGGGAGGAAGGGTGCTGGTGGTAGCTCCACATCCGAGTCAAAGTCATTGTTTGAGCTAGCAACAGATTGCTCATCCTCCGAAATCATGTCAAGTTGCTCTGGCTCAGACAAGTCAGGCTCAGGTGATTTGATTCGTACATTCCACTGTAGATTATTATATCAGACGTGACACATTCAATGACAAGAAAGAAGATGCACCTTCTCCAGGCCACTGAGTTTGTGAATAACCAGCAGGACTCTACCAGTGTTTGGTGGTCCCAAGACAAGGATCTGGTGGTCTCAATCAACCATCCAGCTTGCTGAGTGATTGCCATCATCATTCTCATCATTGATAAGAACTGGGCCTATCTCATCAAGATTGGGTATCCTGGCAAGTGCCAGTACACTGCAAAGTCTATGGTGAAGATTGATGCAATGAAAGATGTGCTTGATAAATGTGCTTACTTTCATCTGGCAGTCCCTTGATCCTTCTGGCCCAAGCACTGACAACACTCCGGGTATAAGCACTGACTGTGCCTGCACTAATAGTAATCTTGTCAACCATGGTGGGCTCCAACACCTAAAATTTAAAGGACAAGTTGGGGTAACATATAAGCTCAACAAGACAACAGCGGTCAGTCAAATGATTCAAGACAATCAACTTTGGATGATCCTCCGCTGTCTCAATCTTAGGATCTGAATGGAAGCAACTTAGGTTCCATCATGTACCATTCATGGACGCGACCTAGCCTCGTAACGATGCAATGGATAGGTATCTTTCGTATGTACTTGTCATTTCCTAGAGTGGCCAGAAATATATACATCTTTTTGTCCTATTCCCAGTCTTTACAAGGATCTTTGAGTTGCTTTAAGCTGTCTTTGACAGGGTCTTGTGGAAGACTTGTTGCGTCTTGGGGGTCTTTCCCAAGACATATGTCTTTGGCTAAGACTTCGTACCTAGCCTAGCGAAAGACGCGCATCTTGGGGGAAAATGGGTCTTTGGAGTCTTTGGCGTCTTGCCCAAGACGTCAAAGATGCCAAAGACAAACATGTTGTTTTACTGATGGACATTACCAAAGTCAGAATCTTCTGGTTTGACTTTGGATGACTGGGCTTGAGTAAATGTCTTGATTCTAGAAAAAATGATTGAATATAGAGTTTGGAGATGTGTCATGAACAGTTCTTTTATCTTATCTTATCACTAGTTATTCCATAGTTATCTCATAGTTATGTAGTCACACATGGACATCCTAGTATAGTAGATACTGCTGTTGTACAGCTCTACTGTCAACAGACACAGCCAGACAAGCTGTACAAAGCTGTGTAGCTGTACAAAGCTGTATACTGTACAGAGCTGTGCAATACTGTAGGACTGTGCATTGCTGTGATGCATTGCTGTAGCACTGCCTAAAGCTGTAGAGACTAGTAGTATATATACCTGCCTGTAGTAGCGTAGTTCCCCAGTCTTGAGCTGGTCATATCTCCACTAGCAATACAGTGTTCATTCCCCTCCTCTATTCCTCACTCATTCTCAAAGCAAGTGTTCAGCCTTGGGCCTTCTGCACTTCTATAATGTGTTGGCTAGTGTGCCTGACAATATGGGAAAAGATTTACTCTGCCTGTCAAATTTTCCCTGGATGAGGACTATCTTGAGCATCAGAAGATTCTGAGAATGAGAGCTTCCTTTTGTAAGGTAGAGACTTGGAGGTGTCAGGACCATCAAGATAGAGGGTGACATCCGACGAGCAAAGATTCAATGATACATTAAATTTCATGTTCATGGGGCCATTAGTCCGTATCCATCTGGAGCCAGTCCAGTAAGAATAACTATTGGTGTCCTTTGCGTCAGTGAGGGCAACAATGAGGGGTGAATCCTTGGGATGAAAGAGTGGGGAAAAAGGAGCTGAGAGTATGAATGTCTCAGCTGGCTGGTGATCCTAAGACAAAGACATTAAGTTATTAAGGGTGAAACCAGAAGTTGGGAGTCACCTGTTTCCACCAATTGACCTCAATTTGAAATGCTTTGGCTTTTCAATATGTGTCACGCTGTGCTCAATCCACAATGTTCATGTCAAAATCACCATGTTGGAGTTTAACAGCATAGGAAGGATCAATCATTCGGGCATATGGTTTTGCATAGACAACCAGAATAGGGGACACAGTCGAGGTGAGCGGCCCAGGAGAGGAGGGAAGGGGACTGGGAAAAGATGTAGAAGATGTGTTCATGACTGTCACAAAATTCAGGATTGGCTGAGCAGAGTGATTATGGTTGGGAGCACTACAATGAACCATGCTGGACTGGCAGCAAGCTTTGCAGCACTGCTGGACACATTGAGAATGTCGAGCTTGGGGATCTCATCCCAAGGCTTGTGGATGGTGCTGAGGGTTGGTGCATGGCTGCCGATTACGAGAAGGGTGCCAAGTGGGTGTGGAGGTATTCAGAACATTGGTGGCTGAGATGCAGCCAACTGACTGGATTTCTGACACTCTTGCCTTTCAAATGCTCGTTGGGTAGCATTACACCACACAAGGCCAATGCAGGTAGAATCTTTCTGGTAATTGTTGTTGGTGCACTGGACATGAATTAGATAAACATAAGGATACAATATTTTGAAAAGATACTTGTTGATAACAGCGTCCAATATTTTCTGGACTGTAACGTCCATCACATGTTTTTGGGTGCATCAGCCTTTCTACAGATTTCTTGTGGCTTGTTTGGGCTTGTTAAAGCTTGTGGGCTTGAGCCCCAGCTTGCAAGCCCAAACAAGCCCACAAGCTCACAAGCTCACCATCGTAGAAAATACAATTATTAAATATATATATATATGGTGGTCAGCATAAGGATTTACAAAGTATCTATCAAAAGCATCCAATGAACTGGAAAAATGAAAGTCCTCTGGCAGAGCCGTAAAACCATAAACCCCAATCAAATGCGCAGCACAGGCAATGTAATCAATCTTGACAATGCCCAGGCACGGCTCGCGCCATTCAACCTCTGGCTCTACAACCCACATGCCTGTCATGAATGAAAATTATCCAGTATATATACTCCCAGCCACATGTCAAGCCAAGTTTGACATTGCTTCTTTTTAGTGGAGAGGCAGTAGTGCATGGCTGGGTGCATTATATAATTCCTTACACTGCCTGTGTCTGGGTCTGGCCAGCTGACCAACGTGCATTTGTAATCCAAGTTGAAGAAGATGAAAGAAAAAAATAAGATGACATGGCCGATGACAAGACCACCCATGACAGGGCTCCCAGTATCAATGAAGATCATATCGCAGTGAGGGTAACCATGCCAACTTGGGTTGGATCGAATATGCTCACTGGACATGCTGCCTGCACCGCACAGGTCACTCAGGGCATAGAATTGAGCAATGGCCAAATGGAATACATGAATTCAACCACAGAAGACAGGACAATCGTCCACAGTGACGGCATTATTGGGGCCATGGATTTCCTCGTATAGGAAGTGTCAGAAGAGGGCGGGGAAACAGGGCTGGATAATATGGGCAGCCAGATCATATAGCTCATTTGGGTATCCACATACTGAGGAAGGATATCAGTGGTGTGTGCAGCATCTTAATGAAAGACGCTACCAGGTGTACATGCAAGCTCTATCAATGATAAAGATCGTGGGCCATGATTGACATGGTCATCCTTGCCGTCTTTGTCATCATTGCCATTAATGATAGCTGCTGCAGCAACCTGGGGCTGATTGCCGGCAAGGACCATGGCAGTGTATGACGAGATGGTGCTGACCATCATACCCCGCACGCAGAAAAGCAGCAAAAATGCTGCCATTTTGTCCAGACAAGAAATTGTCACGAGCATTTGGGGTAATGCCTTGAAATAACTTGAGCGGCACTAGGGTTCTTTCACAGCCTTGATGTGCTTGGATTCCATGATGGAAGAACAGTGGCCATTGGGCGAGCCAAAGAGTTGGATGAAACGAAGGTAGTGAGCGGGAAAGTACTGCCACGGTAGAGAGATGTCGACATGGACACCAGTTTGGATGAAGATATAATGGTATTAGTGAAAGCGGTTGAGCGCATCTTGGATCTGCATCAAATTATCAGCCGATATGCTGTTTCATCGGACTAGGTAGCAAAATTCCATGAACACTAACAGACATTTGACCATATCTGAGGGAAGGTAGCCAGCAACAGCTGCAAGGTAGATCTGGGCTCTTCTCAGAATTGAATCACAGGGGGATACATACCTTTATCAGGGCTTTTGAGTCATTGCCTATCCACTGGCTGAAGTCCTGACCATTGGGGAATCGTCAGAGTCCCAGAAATTCAGGGACAGCAGATATTCTAGATGCGATTAGATGACACTTGATGCCTGTATATGTACACACAAACTCACCGATGATCAAGGTCTTGGATGATTTCCAAGGCCCTCTTCTCACCGTGCTCAATATAGAAGTATTCATTCACCCATGAAACCAGGTGGTCCTTAAAGGTACCTTTGATGACCTGGTGCAGTAGGTCGGACGAGAGCAGCTCATGGATATCCGCACAGGGGAAATGAGATGTGAATGGCTTGGAGAGCAACATTGAATGAAGGCTGAAAATTAGAAGTATGGAGCATACCACAACATCCGAGTGTATTCCGAAATCATCCCACAATATCCCTGGGTCAAAAAGGGTGGTCTTGAATTGAGAGCAAAAGTGGGTGCCTTCAGCATCCAGGTGGTCGGGATGCACATCACATCTGATGTAAATGAGACTAACAAAGAGAAAATGATAGAATCTTGATACGCACTTAGGACACCAATTCTGCACGATTGTGGTCAGCCACACTTGCTCCAAATAGTCAGCAATGTATGGGCCAAGTCCATATACCACCTGGCAGAGATGCCCATGTGGAAGAGGAGGATGGATCGCACATTGCCTTCCCCCATATCTATATTTACCTGCTTACTCTACTGTACATTGGCTATCAGGCTGCATATTTGTTGTGTATATACACATTACCAAGGATCTCCTTTTCTCCCAAGAACCACGGCAATGACACGACCAGTGACCAGAGTACTCCACTGTGAGCACGTCGCCAGTGAATCCCGAGCACCCTTACACCAGATTATCTCCCTCGCCAAGCCTTCACGAGCTGCACCCATATTCCATGCCCATACAGCACTTTCCCCTATTCACACTCAATTTCTATTCTATGCTTATGCGACAATTTGGGACCCATTCACCCACATTCGGCTTCACCTGTACACCCCGTGTCCCAGACAACCGACCCACCTTTCTGTCTACCAGCCCCGAACTCTGTTCTGCGACACCCATCAGGGCAGTGCACAACCTCAGGAGTCATCATAGCAAGCTTGAGTGGCTGGAAAACCTTTGCAAGACATGCATGGTACATTTGGCAGACAAACTTTTGAAATGCAGGCTTGGTGCAATGCTTCTTATTAGCTGCAGTGCAGAATAGGAGTGAGTGCAGATAAGTCTATTTGATGAACAAAATGTACTCTTCAGAATGGGGAGAAAAGCACCAGGGAGGATGCCATTGTCATATGCACATCGTGCAGTCCCTGTCAGGATGCTAGGAGATATATATACGGGATGATATGATGGCTGGTTGCGACGGAAACTATTGTCTTGTCACTGCCAGCCACAACAGCTACAAAGGTCGTGCCGTGTGTTTGGGGGTCTCTGACAATCAAGTCCTATCGGAAAAAAATGAGATTTGTGGGTTTCCAAAAGGAAGAAAGGACGATGTACGGCTTGCTTCCATGCCCAATCCACGGACATCTGGTTTGACCAGATGCATTTGCCGCCATAATTAAACTGGCGGTAGGGCACAAGGTTCACATGGTCTTTGAAGGCTGCTGGCCCAAGCTGATTGTGTAGTACTTGATGAGCATCTTGAGTACACAGTTCATAGGTCTCGGTCATCCATTTGAGTGGTATACCAGCTGGGAGAGGACTGGAATATCAAAGGTGTTAAGTTTTCCACAATGCTTGGCCATCTTTGATGGAGTCAATTGTAGTATACAGTTCACGTGCATCTTTCCACAGCGCTGATCCTCCGTACTTGAGGACCATTGCAGCCCAGAGGTCCAAGGCAGTATTGATGTTCTTCTCAGAGCCCTAGGCATTGACAAAATGGAAATTCACAAAGTTGATTTCAGTGTGTTCGCTGAAAGGGTCCCACGCTGCTGGATCTTGGCCGTTGGGGGGTGGTGGTGGTGGTGGAGGTGGAGCTGTGTACTGAGGTGAGTATATGCCATGCGCATTGCAGGGAAGAGCTGAAGTTACATTGGATTGATGTGGAAGATGGGCTTCAAACTACATACCAGTCAGAAGCAGGTGATATTGACACTGGAAGGTGTTCTCGTCATCTCCATGGCTAGCTGGTGTGAACTCCTGATGATGTGAATTTTGATGTTGAGAAAGTCCACTGTGGCTCACACAAGTTTTCAGGCAAACAGGACAAGTGAATGATGTCCCATGAGGCATAACGAGGTCGTAACACCAAGTGTGTGCCTGTCGACCTGTCAGTTTCTCTTCAAAGCTGGATACAGGTGCAAATACTTAGAAAAAACTTACAACTCTTCAGACTCATGTCTACCCCTTGGATTATCCTCCCTCTCTTCATACATGTCTGCACATCCTGCCCACGGTCATGGTCGTCCTCGTGGCACTGTAATAGGGACTGCAGTTCTACTGGATGCAGGGTAGTATTTGGAAGTAAAGTAGTGTTCGTCCTCTAGAGGGAATAAAATTTACAGCCTTAAGTTGAAATGAAGGGCTTAGGTATTGTGCTTATTAAAATTTCCTGCATGAATGAAAGTTAGTTGGTTAATGTAATAGTTATGATCCATCTGATGGGGTCTGGATTTCCCAATAATATTGTTTCGCACTACTGATACACAGTGGAATTGTCTCTACTCACATAGGAAACACTAGGTCACCCTTTTAAGACCTGTATCCTTCACCGGATATGTTGATATGAATCTGGGGCCGTCTTCAAGGATAGATGGTGAATTCTGTTTTACAGGCAGAGCTGTTAAAAAGCTTCTGTCATGATGCGGGTTCGCTTTGTAAGCCTCCAAGGATGTGTAGTTTTTATGGGTTTAAATGGAATGGATACTGTCTGCTTTTGAAAGCAAGTGGAAGAATGATGTCCGCAGGTCTCCAATTGTGCTCCACCATACCGCGAATGATTAAACATAGAAGGTGGATGCTTCAACAGGCTATGTAAAGGATGTGGATGGTTCCTCAGAGAGTCCGCACACTTTGAAACACTAATATTGTTGACAGGCTCTGAAGTGGAGAATGGATCTGGGTATTTGATTTGTTTCTGCACAATCATTTGGGGTCAGAATGGATCTGTACCAAGAACTGGTGCCGTACTGGAGCTCCTTTGGAGCTTTACGGTATAAACCTGTTGGTGGGTCGTGCCTCTCAGGACCTGGAGAGGACTGAAGAGTTTTTGAAGTGCTTAGAAGACAACACTTCCAGGGATTATTCTTGTTCAGAATAGAAGATGAGTAAAGAAGAGAGCCCTTGGTGACCAGTGAACTCTATAGATTGGCAGGTTCCTACTATTCTGCTCTAGTCTAGGACAGTAGTAGCAAGCGGGAGAGTTCGGAGATGCTTTCTCCAGATACAGTGGGTGGTATTTATACTGTTTCTAAAGTCCATGTGATTTTTCCTTATTCCGACAACTCCATTCATCTTTCCGACAATTGGGAACAGGTCCCCCTCTTCCCGCTCTCCCCCTAGTTGTGCGGAATCATTGTATGAGCTCGCAGACTGATTTCCTAGTATGCGGAATGGCTCTGCGAGCCAGCAGACTGCATATGTCTTCGTCCGACGTGTCAGAAATGTTTGTGGTGTGTTTCTTGTAGGTGGAGTGACTCTGCGAGCATGCGGACCGTGTAATTGTTAGTCGGAATTGGTCGTGGATGGTCATGGAACATGGCAGAGTGATCCCTGTGCCAGCAGATAGTGCAATTTGGTCAGACCAGGTTGTAGACTGTCGCAGAGCGTGGTGGGGTGATCCTGGAGCCAGCGGACGATGTAGTTACTGGTCAGACTCGGTCATAGACAGTTGCGGATCGTGGCGGAGTAACTCTGGGGCTGGCAGATGATGCAAACTTGGTTGTAGACGATTGCAGAGTGTGGCAGAATGATCCTGGAGCCAGCAGACAGTGTAGTTACTGGTCAGACTCAGTCGTAGACAGTCGCAGAGAATGGTGGAGTGACTCTGGGGCTGGTGGACAATGCAAACTTGGTTGTAGACAATCAAGAAGAAAAAGACCACAGACATCAATGCAGAGCCTTCTGGAAAGGCTCCTCCTCCTCCCCTGCCATTGCAGCCGCCGTCTGAGCGCACCAATCGAGTCTTTCACCCTGGCAGACCTGACATGCCTAATGTGAAATGTACATCAGAGGAGGTCGCACTTGCATAAGCTGAGAAGCAGTGTCGTCATCAGGAGCTAGAGACTGCTCATGAGGCTGCCATTGCTGCCATTGCAGCCCTTGAAGCTGAGGAAGACAATGTGGCCGCATTGGAAGAGAACGAGGCAATCTATACCCTCGATGACATAAATAGAATGGAAGTCAACATAGAATTGACTCACATTCAGGACACAGAGGATTCGGACACTGCATTCTTCACTGTCAATGATGAAGATTTTGAACGTATCAATGACAATGAAGCTTACCTCTCAGACAAACCATACACCCCTGCAGGACCAGCCAAGGCTCCCAAGGTACATTGTGGATCATGCTGAGAATGTCCAGACATTAATCCAATGTCAGGCAAAGATTGCACTGAAGCTCAAGAAACCTGCGAGGGGTGCGGTCAAGGCTGCCATTGAAGAACAAGTCAAGCAAATCCAGAATGATGCGCTGTCCAAGGTTGTTACCAAGAAGGGTGTCCAGAATAGGTCAAGTAGTTGATAATCCAATCAGATCAGCATGCTCACTCTCCATTTCGATGTTTAGCAATGCTGCCACTGCACCCAAGAAGGCTGGTATCACAACTCAGTGGCTACAAGGTACTGCTGAAAAGTACGGGCCTCACGACTCCAGCCGCCTCTCAAGTCCCAGACTCGGTGGCCTTCAGGAGGATGACACCATTTTGACATGGCCCAAGTTTGAGAAGGATGTGGATGTGCCCCCAAAGTCTATCTTCTCACCCAAAACTCATGCTTTTGCTAATTCAAATCCAGCTTGCCAAGAAGTCTAAGGCAGCCCCAAAGGTAGTCCGTACAAAAAATGTATGTGCATGTGTCACCCTCAGTGATGTAGCACATTCATCCTCATCTATTCATCAGTTTATTCTCGTCAACGACAGTGGTGATGATAGCGCCCTGGTCAAGGCCGCCGTCAAGCATGTGGCTCGACTGGTCAACTTGAAATTGCAGGTCATCAAGCGCGAAGCCACGGAGAAGATGCCCGCTCTGTTCTTTGGCCTGCACCACAAGGCCATGTCAAGCTCCATGCCAGTGCCTACTGTCAAGTCCGAGTCCAAGCCTCCCTTTGATGGTGTTACTTTCTCATCACCGGCCCTCCTCATTCTTCCTGATTTTGTAGCCAACACCTGGACCTCTAAATTCATGCCTGATCTTCATCACTCCCTCAACTCTTCTGATACACCTTGGGATCTAGGTTTACAAGGAGACCTCGCTGTAAAAGAGATCTAAAATGTGCTTGATAAAGTCTACCCTGGCAATACGTACACAGTCAAGTGATAGCATTTGTTTTAGGGTGTGCACCTCTGCCCTTTTTGATCCACTTTCTTTGCTACTCATCACATGCTTCAGGACATGGCACACCTCATGGAGTGTCGATCCGCGATCGGTGTAGCTGGTGTTGACACCATGACACAGATCATCAAGAATGACAAGACTTTGGTGAGCATTGATGGAATCAAGAAATATTTGTGCTACGCCAGGAACAGACATGGCCTAGCCTTATTCAAGTATCCAACGCTGATCAAATACATCCATATCGCAGACCCAAAGGCTCCAGGATATGTTGTAAGTGTCGTTGATGTGGTGTGTCACTTGGGCAACTGACACTACTTTCTAGAAACCGAAGGGCCTCTTTAAATCTGATGCTGTCATTTCAGTCCTAGCACCGCTCATCAAGTCAGGTGGCGCCAGCCTTCCTTACAGTGCACTGGCTTTATCAGTGGCTGCAGTATGTTCCAACTATGTACTTGTCTTGAGCACTTGCAAATTGACCAATCTTTGGCTTAGGTGGAGCGTGGCTGGGTCAAGTATGCCACAAGGCATTACAACAGCAAACCCAAGTTCTCGAAAGACACGGCAGGTGCTGCCGTCGACGGCTATGTGACAGCCGCACATCAGCTGAGCGCAGCTGCTTGGACCCACATTCTGGAAGCCTGTAACAAGCACACTGCCCAAGTTGTCCACAATTTTTCTGAGCCCTGGAAGAGGATTTCTCTCTCAATGGTCACTGGGAGACTTTGTATGAGCCGAGCAGCCCATAAGTAGTCCACCTCGCCATCGAAAATCAATCAATATGTATGTTAAATTGATTTCCTGTCCTATCAGTCCTAATATTTGCTTTCCAGCTACTTCACACTTAATCCTCTTCACACCTTAATCCGGTCTGCCCCCTCATTCCAAAAGAACAAAAAAATCGCCCTTAGTATCTACAATTCCTGTATAATCCACTCAGTGAACCCACCGTGGTTTGCGCACTACTTTCATGCAAATAATATATTTTGATCTTTTTACACCTTGTGCCCTTGTGAACTTGTGAGCTTGTGAGCTTTTTGGTGACAAAAATTGTTCACTTGTCTGAAATCGGACCTGGCTTGTGGCCTTGTGACTTGAGGCCTTTTTGGGCTTGTACAAGCCCAAACAAGCTCTAACAAGTCCTCACAAGTTTTCTGTAGAAAGTCTGACGTGGGTGAGGTAGGCACTGTGGCATTTTGGGCATGGATCTGTGGAAAGGGGAGAGGAAGCCTGAGGATTGGCCATGGGAGAAAATTCATACACCAGTGGGTGTGTGGACAACAAAAGGAACTGTACAGGACCTCAAATGAATATTTCTTTTTGTTGGCTTGGATGCTGGACATATTTTGAAGGAGGAGGAATTTTGAAGAGGAATGCCCAAAGGAAAAGCAGTGAACAACAAATTAGGCATGAATAAACTTCAACACTTCACAAAAAGAAATATGGCCAAACAGAATTAACAACAAGGAATTTGGTGCAGGGAAATGCCTTGAGACCATGAGCCAGAGATAATGTCTTACAGTGGTTCTGGTTGAGGAATATAACCTGGAGGAAACACAAGCTAGGGCCCTGTATATTAATCCCAGCAATTTAAAAACATGTATGTAATACCAGTTTATAAACAGGGTGTTTATAAACGGGTTAATAAACCACCATCACACAATATTTAAAACACCAAATTATCGGCCTCCCCATCCCAAACGGTCTTCCCAGCAGCCTTTTCCCCCTGTTCACCATTGACCACGGCGCCTCCCAACCAGTTTGCAAGGCTGTGGATGGTGTCGGCACCATCCACCAGTTTATCAGTCAATAAATCCCTAAAAAATGGCAACTTGATGTTGACTCCCTCACAATGGAGGTGAAAGCTGGTCACCACAACAGAGCCAGTCGAATCAACATCATCTGCAGGGTCGCTCGTATCAGCAGCATTGAGCACTGCTAAGCCCGCCTCGCATTCAGGTGTGAATGAGACACATGGCTCCTCTGGCTCCGCTCTGGAAACAGTGGTGGGCATCAGGGGAGGCACCATTGAGGGAGTAAAGAGGGATTTAACAGACTGCCAATTGAGGGCTGGAGGCTTCAACGCTCGCATTGGCTGCAGCGATCGATGTAAGACAATGAACAGAAACCGAACTGAACACATATTAGAATGCCAGCGGCACGCGCCACATGCCAGTTATGCTGGTATATTTTGGTTTAATTAACAATTGTATGAGCATCCTGGCTGGCGCGATTTTTGGGGTCAATTCGTGTGAAGTGCAAGACAGTGTGCTCTTCCGGCATTGAGTTTGCGAGGACAGCAAATATTTTGATTGCAATGAACTAGGGAAAATTAATAATGAGGACAATATTAGGATTGGTACATACTGTGAGGACCCCTGATTCGGGGTGCGATGCCAGAGACTTCCAGTATTGCATGGGTTTAAACCAGTTCTCAGAGCATCCGCTGAATGGCAGGTATTGGCGAGTGTATGATTCGAACTGAGACTTGAAGGCAGTCATAACTGCAGCGGCAGATGAGTAGTAAGCAAATGCAGGTGATTCTCAATCGGCTTGCAGCTCTTTCGCAAGGGCTTGGAACAAGAACATTCTGACTTTTGAGTAACTTGGCATGGAGTCACGAAGGTCCTTGTCAGTGATTCCATGTGCAGATGAAGACGGATGGAGTGGCACCAGGTGGCTGAGCTGGTTCCCCGTTAATTTGAAAAGGATCAGACTTTTGACGTGTTCTAGAAACTCGTTAATGATACCGTCAATTTCAGCGAACATGGACATACCAGGATCAAAGAAGAAGCCTGAAAGAAACAGATCACCGCTTGGGCCATTTATCATCTGGTCATATTGCTGATTCACAATGGCTGAGACCTCGTCGCAGACTTCCTGAAGAATTGAAAGGATGTCCTCAGTGAACAGGTTGTGCAGTACCGCAGTAATTGGGACGTAGAACTTCCAGATATCACTGGCAGTGGCATTGAGGCCCTCGAGGCACTTGATAGCATGTGCGATGGGCTCAAGGATACTGACCAGCTGCTAAAGTTCCAGCACAAAGTTCTGGAAGACACACATCTGCTTGAAAAATGCGAGCTTGGACTTGTCCTGAATTCATTTGTTACATGAAGGATGAGCAAAAGCTACCAGGGTGTACCTTGTCAGAACCATTTACGTCAATGATACCAAGATCGATGAGCTCCTTGATGAGTGAAATCGATCGCAGGGAAGCATATCCTGCCCAGTACAAAGTACCAAACCGTGTCTTCCCAATCGCCTCAAATCCCTTGTTGATATCGTAAATGATCTGAAGCGCTCTGAGATGAGTCATGGAATATGATGAATGCGAAAAGTAGGTGATTGTCGTGCGCATTTTCTCGATACCCTGGGAGGTCGTTGACTGTGGACACCCAAACCAGAACTGGAAACTTACATCCAGGAAATACTCAATCTTGCAGATGTCCTTGATCATGAGCGACAAGTGGTGATTCGGATCAGGAATAATGAAGATAGTGGGGACGTCGGTGTGACCAAGCTCCCTGCAGAGCTTTGTATTCCCAGTACTATCACACCCCATCGACGAAAAGTGGTCCCTGCCGACCAAGTCCATGACCTATAATTTAAATTTATCAGCACACAAAACGGAAAAGCAGTAAAGTCCTACCTCCATGCACACCAGTATGCGAAAACCCCGACACTTTATCCCCTCTGATGAAATACACTTCGCACTTGGGTGTAGCAATGTGGAAGGTATAAATGGACTGCTTCCCTTGTGTTGTACCGCTGTTGCAACTTATGTTGAGGTTGTAATGCTTTTTGAGTTCCTGGATCATCAGGTGTGTAACTCTGGCGGCCTCAGCAGGAATATAGCTGGATGAGAAGGTGGTGGTGACCACAATGCCATTATTGAGCTCAAGATGGTCTACCAGTGCACGGAATGAGGGGTTGTCGACAAGGTCGGGTGGCAGCCCACTGTCGCAAAGGAGATTCATGGTAAGATAATTAGTCTTCTTGATGTGAGCGTCCTGAGCGGTGGCTGTGTTAGCAGACCTGGCAGTTTTGAATTTTGCAAATGGGTCCGGTTTGCTGTCGACGTCAATAACCTGTGCACCCAGGGATTGGCCTGCATTTGTGAGAAGCACTTGTTCCTTCAGGTTTGGCGGCAAATATCAACAGTCTGCAGAATGGGTGAAAACGCGGCCACTGGAGCGAGGCTGCGCCCAGCTCACATGGCACCCATTTCCGACACAGCGAACCCAACGAGTTTCAGGATCCTTCTTGCTGTGGCACAACAGGACCAGTTTATCGAGCAGCACAAGTTTTGGGATGCCGCGCGCGGCTTTCGTGGTTGGCGCTGGGGAAGGAGGATCATCCTCCAAGTCCTCGAACGGCCAGTTCATCTAGGTAATTGTCAATATTGATTCACGTACTCGGCTGTATCACTTATGGCTCCTTGCTCTGTCTTCTTTTTCACCTTATCCGTCCTTTCCTTCTGGGCCTCCTTCTCCACCCTTTCATCCTTCTTCTTCTTCTTGCCTGCTCCTCGACACCCTTATCCTCTAAAAGCCGCTTTGCGATGGTGGTTTGTATTTGTTGGGGGAGCTGTTTGCAATTGTAAATGATTTGAAGGGATCACACGAGGCTAACGTACAGGGTTCCCGGATGCTTCGATAGCACTGATAGCAGCCGTCGTGAGGTCATCAACCCACAAAGTCAGCAGCACATTGGTGCCCACATTTCCAGTGATATGATCACAAAGCACAGATACGACTTTTTCCAAGGCCGGTCCACGTGACTTGAACACTACTTGAATCGTTTCACCAGCACCAGTGCGACAAGCCCTGAAGGATACTTCCAGAGCGTGACTGACCACGGACTTTATGCAGCCAGTCATTTTGAATTTTTCCAGGTCGGGGACATAACCCAGGAAGTTGTGGACATTGCCCATCGGGATGGCCTCAGGTAACGCCTTGAACAGGTGGAAAAGATATTTGAGCTCCTTGTCGTAGTGAGTCGCCCCAGACCAAGACATGGTGATGTCGGAGAACTGAAGTGAAAATTTGTGTGGCTTTGATTGCCAGTGGGCCAGCAGCTCCGAAATGTTTAAAAACTGGTGCTCGTCCTCAGCTATTAAAAACCAGGTTTATAAACACCGGTTAATAAATGTGTTTGTAAACCTGGATAATATACAGGGCCCTAACACAAGCAGAGGATGTGTTGGATGCATTGATGTCAACAGTAATAGCTAGACCAAAATTGGTACAGGACCATTACATAACAAGGATGCTAAATCGAGGATGCCTGAAGTACACTGCGTGAATGGAGGCAAATGGTTGAACAGATCCAGGTGAAGGGAAATGGCTCCACCAAGATCAATGAATGTGAATTCCTTGAGCTTTATCCTATAACCAGAATCCCCCAAGCAAACTTGTCCAAGGAAATCACTCTAGGGGATATGTATAAAGAACAATGCATGCACGAGATCTCATGGAAGGATTTCCCTCCAGCTGTCCAGTGGCTGTGTAGTGTCCAGCAGACACTCCGCCGGACTCATCCCTAAACCTCCTTCCCTCTCCCAGCAATCCCTTTTTTTGATCTAAGTTGAACATTGAACTGTCAGTCTGATTCCCGATCGTGTGAGGCCTATTCCAGACTCTTATTCGCGTGAAAAACTTCCAATAAAATACCCTTCAAGCCTGGGTGGCGGGGCCAGAGACGTTAAATGTGTAGTCTAGAATTTGACCCTTTTAATATGTCAGAGCTGTCTTGGCACCATGTAAAGAGCCACGTCCCATGCATATAATTAGAGTACTCGGTGATTCCTATGGAGTTTAAAGGCTTCAGACACATTATTTTATAAAGAGTAGAATCCTGTTTTTTTTACGATTACTGTAGTGTTTCGACCAAAGGTTCACGGGGTGTCACCTGTCACCTCAATTGTTCACTGGGTTAGTTGTTCATCCCTCAGCAATCACGATAAAATTACCATAAAAGGCAATCCGAAATTGCCGGACTCAAATTTTCGCGTTTTTTAGGCCTATTTGGGTCCGAAAATTGTGCTGTCACCGTCACCTGGAACAAAATTGTTCAGGGGCCTCTGTCACCATCACTTGAACCTTTGGTCAAAACCTACAGTAATCGGCAGGGGTTGTGAATGTGACAGGTTGAACCAATTCATCAATTCATCAACCGCCCAACTTGACCGTGACACGCATGAAAATTTCAACCTGTCGGACCGAAAATTTTGCGAAATCAACACTTCGGCGACCGCGCTCCCCTCGTTCAAGCAGGCAAGGGCAAGGAGAAAGTCCCTCCGCCCTGCCTCCTCCTCCCCACCCCTCCTGC